>CM038797.1:22396157-22495725 GCA_021764765.1 Vicia sativa
TAGTAGGGAGAATTTAGGAAGAGTATTGTGTATATGTGTGGTCAAAAGAGGGATTGATGCTAAGGATTTGGCGGCTTGGCATAATAATATTTTATGTTGAGTGTTTTTCTTGCCGTAGTGGGGAAGACGAAAGCGCTGTGGGGAGAAGATAAGTGTTTTTTTGGAATTTCCGCTTATCAATGTTAGGGATCTTCTTAGCGGGGATTCTATGTTATTTGCTTGGTAGATTTAATATATGCATTTTTTTTTTATGTTATGCCGGGGATTTGTTTAATCTTAATGTGAATTTTTGTTGTAGTTAGGATGAACCATAGAACGTATTTTGAAATACTACTAAAAGAAGAAGGGAACGGGTTTAATATACGGGCTTTTAAGTCTAGTTTGGGAAGCGTTTATGCTGCGGTTGGGGTTTGTTCTCAATGTATTCTTCAAGAACAAGAGGGTTCAAGTTGACGGAATGGTGGATCGATCGGAGAGAGGCAAAGGAAATTTAATTCTCCTCCCTGGCTCGACCGAATCTTATTTCAAGTAATACGAGCGTGAATTTTCTCGGCAGAGTCCCATTGTTGGAAGAAATGGAATGGCGCCAAAAGGAAGTTTTGTTAAGGATGCGGCATTGCAGATTTTGAGATGGAGGTCGCTCAACTCGGTAATCTTCCTGTGTTGAGCTTCGAGCCATGACCGTTGAAGGAGATGAAGGAGGTCGTAAAACGCCGAGGAGGCTCGGGAGAAATTATCCATCAATTTTAAACGGATTGTCGATGAATGCGATGCGGCTCGAAGGACAAGCAATAGTTGGCCGATAAGGTTGTGAGATTAAAGGTCGACTTTTCTCCGGAGGGAGAGCTCGAATATTGCAGGGGTCGAGGACCCGGCAGATCTAATCGGATGCATACAACTGGCTTATAATGATGCAGTGGTCGCTCGACGGGAGTTTTGAAAATGCCTTAGCCTAAATACGAAGTGTGAACCCCGCGTGGAGTCAGGATCGAGGGAATGGGGTTCATCAAGATGTTGAAGATGGTATGATAAAGAGGCCTCTTCCTTGATATATGGTCTTGGATGATACTCCCGAGCAAGCGACCCCTGCAGAAGAGCCTGCTCATCCCACCAAATGATTTCGTTGATGTGTTGGTTTTGTTGTGTTTGTTTGGGCATGGCCCTTTTATTTAATGACAGCTTTCAACCCTTGTGGTCGTTTTGGTATTTTTATTTTGTTGGGATGGAGTCCTTGTTTTAACTCCATGACAAATTCGACCTTCATGGCGTGGAATGTAATATTAATATTTTATGTTCATTGTTTGTTGTATGCATGCGATACTTGTTATTTTGGGGAATGCTCATTTAATGATGTATGGTCTTTTTCTAGTGTCGGTAACTTACCAAAGGGGCCACTTCATTTGTTGCTTGGTCCGTAACTCAAGCTTTGATTAAAGGCCTGAGATTAGTGGCGTGAATGTCCTATCGCGAGTCGGTGTTCTAACAAGTGTACCTGCATAACGAGGCTCGCTTGAGTCCCCCGCCGAGAAGTAGATCTTGCTCATATATGAGTAGAGCGAGTATTTGGCGTCGAGCTATAAGCACTTGGGTGGTTTCGAGGTGTATCAACTGTTCGTGCCTCAACTATAGTATTGTTTAAGTTTTCTGTTCCATGATCGAGTAAGTTGTTCCCATTGAATATTTTCTAAGTAGTATCCCCTGCTCCTGCTTTGGCATAGACACTGTATGGGCCTTACCAGCTTATTGCGACCTTCCCTTCAATGGAGCTCTAAGGTTTTGTTTAAAGACCAAGCTTGACGTTGAATTGAGGAATAACCTTGGCATCATAGCGAGGGTTATTTCTGCTTTGAGTGATGCTTCTAAGGGAAGCCCCATTCTTATCTCTTCAATCATGTCGAGTTCTCTCTCAAGGATTTGTTGTTCATCTCCACTCGAGGGAGATTCAATTCTTCTTGAAGGCTTGGAAATCTCTATTGAATGGCGACCTCGGTTCCATAGGATAGTCGGAATGGGGTTTCCAAGTGGATGAATATGGAGTAGTTTCATTTGATTCATCTAGTCTTCCCCGAGTCCGCAGAGTATGACCCCGCTTGCGATTCGACTTGCCTGTTCGCTTAGGTGTTCAACCAAGTGAAGTGTTGTACGTTCCTGTGTGAAGTCTTGAAGTTTTTATCGGTGAATTGTATCCCATTGTTGGTGACTATAGCTTGTGGATACCGAATCGGCTAGTATGTTTCTCTTTATAGAAACGTAGGATATTTTGAGCGGTGATCTTTGTTAATGCTTCGCCTCTATCCATTTGGTAATCGATGGCTACTATCAAGTACTTGTTATGATATGCTCGTGATTTAATGAGTCGAGGATGTCAAGCCCCGCCATGAGAAGGGATGTGAAGAAGAGAGGATTGAGTTCGCCGAGGAGTTAAATGCATGTGTCTGTCGCTGGCACTTATCACATTTCTTCACGTGTTCTTTGGCATCGAGCTGCATGGTCGGCTGTCGAAGCGGTAAAGCGACAAGCAAATAGTTTGATATTTATTTTTACTGGGTGATATATATTGGTTAGGTTATATTGTATCGTGTCCACAGAGATTGGTTATTGATTCGTCATCAAAATTCTACCGTTAATGAGTTTGAGATTAAATGAAATGAAAATAAAAGACAAAAAGTAAATGAACAAAAGTATAAAGGATAGACAAATTTTGTTTGAAACGAATGTAAACTACCCGTCACAGACTTAAATCTACTGCCATGTTATACTCAGCCTACGATACTTGTCTGTGTCATCACATATCTCTCACAATCTAAGTTATTTCTAACCCAAATTGAGAATTCTCCCGAATCACCTAGATATCCATTTTGGCATACCGACAACCGTAAGTCAACCGTGTCACCTCCATACCCATCTCTAACATACTTCACCGACGCAAAGGCATTAAGATCGATACTTTATGGTGAATGTCACTTTAACCTATTTCTAGCATTTAGAAACTAACAAATAATCATCCTAGGTAAGAATCTAACCACCCATCTCTAGCAAGCTCAAATCCCTAACATAGAGTAAAACCTAAGATAACTACCAACACGTATTCATAAAGCGATTTTATACAACCTCAAGGGTGATAAATATACCTATGTTCGAGTAAATATACATACATAACCAACACAATAGAGAAATTCAAAGAGAAGAGAGGAGATAACTACCCATTTATAACCGGTTTGTCAATACCTATCAAGAGCAATTCACCTCCAATCATCCTCGACTAAGACCCTAGTGTTGTTTTCTAAACTAATCTATCAAAACTATATGGGTGATGGAATGGGAGCAAGAATCTCACCCACCAAAACCAAACTCCAAAATGAAATGAAATGAAAGTATCAAGAAAATCTAATTCCGACAAATACTCGACGAACTAAAAGCTTCGCCGATTTAATCTTCTTATTAACTTGGCTCAAATTAAGCCACGCCCTCACCGACTAAACTATCCTCCTTCGCCCGACGAAGGTCAACCTCTCCCAGAGAAATCTTTATTTCCTCGCCCGACAGCTAGAAGCGAAACAAGTCAGAGCAAAATCCAACTTTCTCCATCTGCACTTTTGCCCGGCGAAATATCCCTCGCCCGACGAAATTGCCCAGGTAACAACTTTTGTTGCTTTTCTTGTGGCTTCCAATGGCTTCCACCTTCAAGCCTTATTCCTTTATTCAATCAAAAATGCATCTTGGAGCTCCATTTGGACTTTATTCTCAATTCTCCAATAATGCAACAAATACCTACAAAAAATATATACACAACTAATCAAACGGTACAATATGTACACAAAACGCAATAAAAAGTATTTACAACAAAAAGTCGGGATTATTCGACTAAATATCAACAAAATAATGGATATGTGCCACAAAATGTATATACAAAATAACTACATTTTGGCACTTATCAACTCTCCACAACTTGACACATTGTTTGTCCTCAAATAAAGTCAAATAAACTTAAAGAAACAAAAGATGATAATCAAAGAATCACGAATCAATAAGTTTTTCTTTAAACAGAAAACAAATGTATGGTTCAAACAAAAACGTACACGACAAAATACAAACTTACCACTATCCTACAGTGACAACATATAAACGAAACAAATCTTAAGTACAAAAATCATGCAAAACATGCTAAAACAAAACAAGCTCAATCATGAATCACACTTAGCAAAAATTCATCGGTAGATGAAGAACACACAAAGGTGAGGGATAAAAACCACTCCTCCACAATCTTGCAAACAATAGACTAAATTATGCATTCATCCAAAAACATATTGAAAATACAAATGCAAGAATCACAAGGGCTTTTCAAGGTTGTAATGTGGCTTGGTTAACAAACAAGTGATAAGTCCTAAAGCTAATCGAAACAAAAACTTGCCTAAGCCTAAGGGAGTGATCCACTCACTATTTTCCAAACAATATAATTTCAATCAAACTTATTCTTCATCACAAATTTCACACCAAACACACCTCACTTATTGACTTGTTTGTTTTGTGTTTGATCAGAATATTATGGATAGCAAGAGTCGCCACCGACTTTTCTTTTACCCAATTAAGGGAAGGAAAAGAATGTGAAAAGACCTTCGTTAGATTCTGAGTAGGGAGGTGGTTATGAAAAGGAAGGTGTTAGCACCCTTTCCATCCGTAGTTATCTAAGGGCTCTTAATTGCTTAGCTCACTTTAAATTGTTTTTTGTGTGTGTGTTTGAAAATATTTTGAAAAGGCATTTCGCTTTGACTTCGTAATGATTCAATACTGGAATGTATACGAAGTGTTTGGAAATGTTTTTTGAAAAGACTTTGTAATCATTTCACCGAATGTATACAAAGCATTTTGAAAAGTTTTGAAAGTGAGGTGTAAAAATATTTTGATTGAGCAAGAAAAAGAGATTTATTACCTATTCAGAGTGGTCGTTTCCGTGTTATTTTGCTTTCCTTTAGAATAAAGCTATCCATAACATGGATTGATAGGTAACCTTATTCGTTGGATGTGAAGGGACATTCGAAGGGATAATCTGATGGTCACAAAAAGCAACTTGTAGGGATATCCTAGCATATTCGTAGGGACGATCATCATTTTCGTAGGCAACAATCACGGACGAGATCATATATTCATTGGCAACATCGAGGACTATGATCTTTAAGTCGAAGGGTCTATGATGATATTTTCGAGGCAAATCGTGCTAAGATATCCCCACGCTTGAGAGACTTGACCATTTATAAGGCAACGAGAGAGGATACCCTAGGGGTGTATGTGAAGAAAGTGTGTTGTATTCAGATATTTATCTTATGATTAATGATCTATGTTGATTTTATCTTGCCATACACGCCTAGTTACTAGCAGCTTAATAGGTGCGAATGTAAATTGCGTAAATGTAAAGGGTCCTACGCTATTACATGGTTTTGGGGCGTATAATAGAGGTGCGGAAAGTAAATGCAGAAAATAAAATCTACGCTATTAGATGATAAAAACTTGCAACCTATATATCCTTTCTAGAATTTAAAATGCAAGAAAATAAATAGCATAAGAGAAACTATGTCCTAGTATTTTGGTGTTTTGAAAATTAGAGTTTATGTGAAAACAACCTAATTCTAATTAATTAAGAAAATTAGTGAATACTAACCTAAATTAAATTAATTAAGTTAGTTAAAAAGGTATTTGTGAAATTATCTAATTAACCTAATTACTAATTAAATTAATTGGTTACTTAAAAAGAAAAGCGTAAAATAAATAAAATATGAAAACCAAGAAAACGAGCTCCGCGTGTCCCCCGTAAGATGGGGATTTCGAGAGTGGAAGCGCTAGGCATCTAGAAACCGAGTTTCGGTGAGTATCCCACCGAGCGTGTCCGGTTATGGTTGATGCATCCGAAGGGTCCGAGGTTCTCATTGAGGCGCCCGTGTCGGAGCTTTGGGATGTATGGCGTCGAGGGTCCGTGTCGGAGCTTTGAGACTCGATCTGGGATGTCCGTGGTTGGAACTTCTCGGGACTTCTCATCTGGGCCATCCAGCCGGAGCTTCTAGAGGATTCTCGCGGGGAGACCCGTGTCGGAGCTTCTAGTATCTGGACACCCGTGTCGGAGCAGCCTTTTGGTGCTGGGACACCCAAAAGTTGGAACTCGAGGCGCCTTTGGAGACTCAAACCTATAAAAACAATGAAAAATAAAGAAAAGGTGGGGTTTGAACCCACGACCGAGATAGAGAGTGATATAGCGCGCAAGGTGAATTGTTGGCGGTGATCCATTCATATTGTTGGACCTATAAACATGTAAGTGTTGTTGGTCCCTAAGTCAAGGCCGAGCAAGGCTCCTACCGCCTTCTCCTACCATCCGAATTTCGATCCCGCAAAATAATCAAGATAAATGCAAATAAAGGACCCTACCCCTAATTCGATCCCTAGGAATCCAATGGTGGTATTTTTAAAGCCTGAAAGTCCCTCAGACGATGGGTTCAAAACTGCAGCCCTATGCCCTAACAATGGCATCATGGGATTTAAGCCCTAAAGCTCACATGTAACACGCTGCACCTGCTCTAAACAACATCCCGAGATCATACAAACACGTAAAAACAGTTAGTAATGCATGGATTAAGAGAAATCATTTTGTGACATTTACCAAATCGGAGCAGATAAGAGGTTTGATCCGAGTGTTCGGGTCGTAATGGTGTGAATCAACCCTGGAACTTCAGAACACGAATGAGTGGCTAGAATGGCTTGAATCTACCGGAAACCAAAACACGATTTTGCAAGTTTTAAGAAAATTTGAGAAATTTCTAGGGTTTGTAGGAGGCTAGCAACTGTGTAAAAGGCTTCAAATTGTTCCTTGTCTTGTGAGAATGCTAAGTATATATAGGAGAGTGTATTAGGTCAAGCATTGAGTGGAAAAATATTGCCTTGAATGCAAAAATATTTGATTGAAAATTTTATCAAATCTTTCCAAAAGTGGCTCAATCTTGCCTTGATTCTTCTTGCACGAAATTGACAAATTTTGTAATGTGCTATCTTGAACCCCAAGCCATGCAAATATCAAGCCCAACTTACCTTATCTTTTATTTTTATATCTTATTTAATTAAATTTGAATTTTGATATTTAATTCAAAAGTAAATTAAATAAATAAGGAAGAGGCGCAAGGAGTGTAGATGTCAAGGATAATCTTAAGAATAAGTTTGAATCATGAAAACTTAGGCCTATTTAAAAAACTTAAATTTGACAAGTATTTTTCTTCATACCTCAAAATGCTCAACTTGCACAATTTATATCTTGCTCAAGTTTCCACATTTTTGTGTGTTTTTAGACTTTTTAGAAAGCCCAAGATGTCTTCTAAACAGCCCTTTTGGTTTCATCGTAATTGAAGTTTCCATGCTCATGAACACTTCTTTGCAAAAAGATGACTTTTGTTGACTTTTTTAGAAGGACCTGTAATGTTTTGATCCATAACTTTCAAATGAAGCATTTCCAACCCAAGATTGTGAGACATAAAGTTGTAGAGATTTGAATTCTCTTCAAAATGAGCTTTGGTGGAGAAATTTCTAATAAAGTATGTGAAAGTTATGCTTGGTAAAAGTTCTGTTGACTTTTGTTTAAAGAATCCCTAATTTGGAAACTTTGACTTTTGATCAGATCTTGACTTTTTCTTAATGAATCATGATCAGCTCCTGATCAAATGATGAATATGACTTCAAAATATTGATGTTGACCAAAAATTATGAAGTTTGACTGTATGTTGACCACAGTTGACTTTTATCCACTACAACCGATTTTTAGCTATTTGAGCCTTTGGATGAGCAACTTAGACTTGTAAGGCTTGGAACTTGATATGAGGATTCTATGAGGTATATGATGAGATATGATGACCACCTTGTGGAATTCTTGAGTATAGATCCATAGATTGTCTTGAGAGGAAAGAGGGCAAATTTTGGGGTATAACACCCTCTCCCCAACTTGAATCCAACCAACATCATTATAGTTGAATACTCCCTACTTTCTAAGGCAAGGTAAAAATTCATACAATAACATATAGTTGAGGGTTCAAGAAACAAAGAAATCAACATCCATAAAAAAAAGGTGAATTCAACACTCATAGACAAGCATCAATTCAAATAAACATGGATATTGTAACACGGTGAACTCGACTTTGTAGGTTTTGTATCGCAAATGTGCGGATAGCAAGAGTCGCCACCGACTTTTCTTTTATCCAATTAAGGGAAGGTAAAAAGTACAGAAAAAGACCTTCGTTAGATTCTGAGTAAGGGAGAAGGTTATGAAAAGGGAAGGTATTAGCACTCCTTTTCATTCGTAGTTACCTACGGGCTCTTAGTTGCTCTTAGATCACTTTAAAAATTGTGCTTTCTGTGTGTTTGACAAAAATGTTTTGAAAAGGCATTTCGCTTTGACTTTGTAATGATTCATGTAGGAATGTATACAAAGTGTTCAGAAATGTTTCGTTTTGAAAAGATTTTGAACTTTGACAAAAAGTGTGAGTGTGAAAAGTACTTTGATAGAGCAAGCAACTAAAAGTCTTATTACCTACTCGTAATTGGTCGCTTCGTGTTATTTTACGCTCCTTTAGAATAGTGCTATCCATACCATTAGTTGATAGGTAACCCTATTCGCTGGATGTAAGTGGGACATTCAAGGGACATCGATGGTCATAAAAGCAACTTGAGGAAGTATCCTAGCACATTCTGGGACTATCATCATTTTTCATAGGCAACAATCGAGGGTCAAGATCATGTAATCGTAGGCGACATCGTGGGTCTATGATCTTTGTATCGAAGGGACTATGATGATTTGTTTTGAAGGCAACGGTGCTAGAATACCTCTACGTTCGAGGGACTTGACCATTTTAATTCGGTAAAGGCAACGAGAGAGAATTACCCTAAGGGGTGCATGTGTGAAAGAGTGTGTTGATTTCAGATATGTTATCTTAGAGTTAGAAGTGATCTACGTTCGTTTTAATCTTGCCATACACGCCTAATTACTGGCAGTTTATAGGGTGCGGAAATTAAATTGCGAAAAGTAAAATGCGGAAAGATAAATCCTACGCTATTACATGGCTTTGGGGAAGATACATAATTTAAAGTGCGGAAAATAAAATGTCCTAATTAAACTATTACATCCCATAGGCAATTACATAATATGAAAAGAAAACGATAAAAAAAATCGTCCGAAACGGAATAACCTATGAACAAATGGAAAAAATACGAGAAAATCGAATAAGAGAAAATGTCAGAAAAATAATAATTTTGAATGAGAAAAGTTTTCATGCTGGAAATAACATTAATATGCTAAAATAATTTTTGGGATTTTTGAGTTAATTTAATAATTAAAATCAATTAAAAGTGATTTAAATGATAAAATTGAAATTAAATTAAATATGCATGCAAAATAATATTTTTATTTTATAAATTAAATAAACATTTTCTCGACATGTATGCAAAAAATAAATATTTTTGGTGTTTTAAATGCATGATAAAAATATTTAAAGTTAAATTAAAATGAATGAAAATATTAAAAGAAATAGAAAATAGAAAATAAGAAAAATATGAAAGTTTGTAAAAGAAAAGGAAAACCGGTCCCGGTGGGTTGAACTCATGACCTCTTGGAGTATCTTCTCAAACAAAGCCTTAACCGCTACGCCACTTGACACTTGGTGTTTAAAACATTGAAATCAATTGAATATAAGTGGTAACGTGTCATGGATATGTTTGAAACACAACACCACGCTGGACCCCATTGACTTATGAATGGACGAATCGTAATCCCTCGCGCCACGCAATCCTCACGGGCCGAAGTCACCGAGCTAGGGCTCATCATCTTCTCGCTAGCTCGAAATCAAACCGAAAAATACATGAAATAAAGAGTTCGAGGTACCCTACCCCTAAATCGAGCATTCCGATTCAATGGTGGTATTAGTTTCGATTGAAAATGCTCTAACTACCGCTCAAGCTCAACAGCTCAAGAACCCTAAACATGGCATCACGCAGTTTTGACGCTCAAACTTGATAACGATTGCCCGATCATATATAATGAACCTCATGAACACATTAAAACCATTAGAATCAATTAAAATACATGATGAATAAAATGCAAAATCAAGAAAAATTGAATATGTATGAATGTATATGGCACGACTCAGTCTGTTTTGAGCATTGTTAATGATGTATACTTACTCAATCTTACCCCGAACACAATGGAATGGTTTTGAGAGCTTGAAAGTACGGAAATCAAAATTCAATTTTGACAACTTTGAGAAATTTTGGCAAAATAAGGGTTGTGTTTTTAGCTAGGTTTCGTGTCCTTTGTGTGTATGCTGGGTATTTATAGAGTGATTTGGGATGGCAAAGAGAAGGAAAAAAGATTGGATCATGAATGTGCCATAAATATTTTTCAAATAAAATCAAATTTTGGAGAAAATTTTATTTTCTCTTTAATGTGAGAGCTAGAACGAATTTGGCATGTTCCATGGGCTATCTTGGACTCAAGTTTGATATAAATTCACCCTTTTGAAAATATCTTATTTTCATATTTTATATAATTTAATTTTGAATTAAATGGTTTTAAATTCAAAAATAAATCAATAAAATAGAAAATTGCCATAGCCAAGCATCAATGGGTCACAAATAATATCATGAACAAGTTTGGATCATAAAATTATAGGCCCATTTGGAAAAATTGCATTTTGACCAATATCCTTTTGTGCAATTGTTCAAAATGCCCAACTTGTGAATGGTGTATCTTGCTCAATTTTCCACATTTTAGAGTGTTCTTGGACTTTTTGGAAATCTCTAAGAGTCCTCTAACCAACCTCTTTGGTTTCATCTCAATTGGAGTTTCCATGCTCAATATATCTTCAAAACAAAAAGTTGACTTTTTGTTGACTTTGAAAAGGACCTGTAATGTTTTGATCCATACCTTCCAAATGAAGCATTTTTTGAACATTCTTGTGAGACATGAAGTTGTAGAGAATTGAATTTCCTTCAAAACAAGAGGTGGTGGAAAAATTTTAGAGAAAGTATGAAGAATTTATGCTCAGTCAAAGTTTGGTTGACTTTTACTCAAGAAACCCTAATTTAGAAAGTTTGACTTTTGAGCAAATCTTGAGTTTTCTTGATGAATCATGATCAACCCTTGATCAAATGATGAATGTAACTTCAAAATGAGGATGTGGACCAAAAATCAGGAAGTTTGACTATATGTTGACCATAGTTGACTTTTTGTCCAATACAATTGATTTTCAACCATCTGAGCAATTGTCTGAGGAAACTTGACTTCTGAGGCTTGAAACTTGTCATGGAGAATCTTTGAAGCATATGAGGAGGCATGATGAACATTGGAGGTGTTGGAAATCCATCTTGATCTGAGAAACACCAAACCCTAGTTTGGGTTGATTGTCAGAGCGGGTTTGTTTGATCAACCTCGAGGAATCCTCGAGCATGGTGTGTGGAATGTCTTGAGAAGATGTAGGGAAAATTTTGGGTATGACAATGCCTGCTCAATCTTCTTGTACCGAAGGGTTAGATTGGCATGCTCGCCTTCGTGACCTAGAGGTAGAAGACGATTGAACACCGAGTAAACTCGAAAATTTGCACCGTTATCGATGATGCGGAATGGCCTACGATGCCATTTGGAGAAGTTGAGATTTCTGGGAATGAGTCGACGTTAGACTCAAGAACGTCGTCTGATAGGAGGACCGCTTGAGATGGGCTTAAGATGCCATCCGAAAGAACGATGCCGAGCGAGCCGTATGCTAGGCTTGGTAGGCTTTGGAAGTGAAAGGAGTAGGAGATGGGCTTAAGATGCCATCCGAGGAGTCATACGTTTGACTTCGTACTCATCTTTGAATGAAGTTATTAGTTTGTATTGGTTTTTTAACCAAATATGCAGCATTCTGAAAGCGGAGAAATGTTGATAAGTAGTCGGGGATGGGCTTAAGATGCCATCCAAGGCAACTAAGTCGTACGACAGACTCTGTAGTTGCTGTTGATAATAAGAGAGAGTTAGAATACATCTTCGTGCTGATTACTCTGAGGAGATAGTAGTTGGTAACATGTGGATATCTTCCCTGTTCAGCATCGGTATTGATCCACCGCCGTTATCGGAGGATAACTTGCATCGCTTGATAGGGTTTCCGTCCGCTTCGTGCATTAATCTCGGATCCGTTGTCGGAGGACAACAAGGGCGGTCGCTCGATAGTTTTCCGCTTGGCTTCGGTATTAATCTTGGACCTGGTCGGAGGACAACTAGGGCGGTCTTTCGATAGTTCTCCGTCCCGATTCGGTATTAATCTTGGACCATGTCGGAGGACAACTAGGGCGATTTTATAGTTCTCCGTCTCGATTCGTATTAATCTTGGACCTGTTGTCGGAGGACAACTAGGGCGGTCTTTCAGATAGTTCTCCCGTCTGGATTCGGGTATTAATCTTGGACCTGTTTGCGCCAGAAGTGATTTTCACCTGTTTTGGAGAAAACAAGAGAAAACTTTGATAGAATATTTGTTAGTTTTATGCAAAGTATGATGCATGACAATGTGTATGAATGACATATGCATATATTGTGACTTTATGAGAAATGTATGAATGATAGATGTTGTGGTATTTCAAAACATATCCATCTTGAAGAAGATGCAGATGTTCTGCTTGAGGATTTCTGACTTCTGTTTGGGGACGGAACGGATGGAGACCCTGAGAAGAAAGAAAACTTTGATTCCTCCGATGCACTATCTGACCAAGTCTTGGGCCTAGATATTGTTATGGATGGTAGAGATCGAGAAACACGCTGTTGAGGATCTCATATATACACCCTGCTGGGGAGAGTCTGGGAGGTAATCTGTTAGGGATCTTGCATGTAGATCTTGCTGAAAAGTATTTGGTAGTTGCCGAGACCGGTTAGAAGAACTGGAGCCCGTTGACATCTCGAAATGAGGTATAGAAAGATGTAAGATTCTCCGATGCACTATCTCGACCAAGTTTCGTGTCCGATACCGTTGGAAAAAGGGGAATTATTGAGAGATATCTTGTTGGGGATGAATACTTTGACCGGGGATGAAATGTTATTGCTTGAAAACTGATGTGATACAATTTTAGTTGAGTGGAATCACTGCTCGTGGATTCACCTCTACTCACTGGGAGGTTTGTTGTGAGCACCTTTGTGGGATCATGCTCATGGGAATGTTTTTGGTGACTTTCGTCGTCATCCCAATTCCTGGAGCCTGTAGCAACTACTTTTGTATGTTTACTTTTCGCATGTTTGTAAATAGATTTTTATTGTCAGATGCATATAATCATTCAAAGTAAACGTTGGACTTTATGCAAACGACAACAGCACAAATTGTAAAGAGAAAGAACTTGTATTTATTTGAAATGTATGATGGCCAAGTAGTTCGTGACACAAGAAAAGTAAAAGCTATGCGGAAACAATCTCGTTAAGTTCCAACTATGCTAGTACTTATATATTTCAACTATCTCATCTCCTTGTCACAAGAGAAAGTGAGTGAATTGATCTTCGCCATTTGAATCTTGAATGCCGATAGTAGTCAGAGATAGGTGATTTGACGACATAGTCGCACGCTTAAATCCCTAACTTTTGCCTAGACCGCCTTTGGTTTTCACCACCGATACCTTTTTGCCCAAGCCGCCTTTTCGTGTTTTCGACTTGCCGGTGTACATGTTTTGTATATATCCTTAACTTTGCCCGAACCTTTTGGTTCGCCAGATACCTTTATTTTGCCTAGGCCACCGACCTAGCGGGTTTCTTTTATGCGTAGTATTTTTGACTATGTCTCATGCATGTGGTGTGGGAAGTCTTCACCATCCATGGTGCTAAGTATCATGGCTCACCGAAAAATACTCGCCTTGACTACAAATGGTCCCTCGAGGTGGGAGTCATTTGCCCCGAGATCACCTTGTGGAAGAATGATGCGCTTGACTACTAGATCACCGACTTGGTAGACTCCTGTTTGACCTTCTTGTTAAATGCTCGATCATTCGCTTCTCGATAGATCTATCCATGGCAAATGGATGCGAGTCGCTCACAATCAAGTTAATCCGTCAAGGCGAGTCTCGATCCAATCGTTTTCCCAACCCCTCGCCCCGAGGACTCGTTGAGGGTATCTCGAACCTCGATGGTAGGACTGCCCATACCGCATAACAAGAGAGAAAGGGGTTGCCCTCGTTGATGTTCGTACAGAAAAGCGATAACCATGAAGAGCAAATGGTAACATCTCATGCCAATCTTTGTAAGTCACCGCTTTCAGATAATCTTCTTAATATTCTTGTTGGCTTCCATCGCGCCATTCATCTTAGGCCGATAAGGAGAAAAATTGTGATGCTTGATTCTGAACTGCGCAGAGTTCGGTGATCATTTTGTTGTTGAGATTAGAACCATTATCTGTGATAATCCTTTCGGGAGTGCCATACCGACAGATAAGATTATGTTTGATGAATCGAGCCACGACATTCTTGGTAACAGATGCAAACGAGGCTGCTTCTACCCACTTGGTGAAATAGTCAATTGCCACAAGGATGAAACGATGTCCATTGGAAGTTGTGGGCTTGATTTCTCCGATCATGTCAATGCCCCACATTGCAAAAGGCCAAGGAGCTGTTAGAACATTCAGAGGTACTGGAGGTACATGCACTTTGTCGGATAACTGCATTTGTGACAAGATCGAGCATAGCGGTGACAATCAGCTTCCATGGTAGACCAATAGTAACTCGTTTCGTAATCTTCTTAGCCATTGTGTGTCCACCGGAGTGGGTACCAAATGCGCCTTCGTAACTCTTCCATTATACATTCCGCTGCTTTCCGTCTACACAATAAGTAAGCACAAGTCGTGGTTGCGCTTTGTATAAGATGTCATTGTTGAGGAAGAATTTGGATGCGAACCTTCTCAAAACTCTTATCGTTGATGATGCCCTCATGGATATTCCCGAGTCTCAAGATACCTCTTCACCTCATAGTACCAAGGTTTCTCTTCCATCAAGCTCATAACAATATGTTGGTTCACAAACTTCTCAATGATGATTTGGGAGCCTCGTCCCATCCGACCTTGAACATAGATGACATAGTAGCCAATGCGCCCGCTAACCGATTCTCTTCTCGTGGAATGTGATTGAAAGTGATCTCTTCAAGTAGGGATCAATCTCGTGACATGCTCTCAATACGGAATGAGATTGGATGCTTCAGATCCCACTCGCCCTTAATCCGATCGATCACCAAAGTCGAGTCTCCATACACTTGTAAGAACTTGATTCTTAAGTCAATAGCGCTTTAATACCCATGATGCACGCTCAGATTCGCCATGTTGTTGGTACAATGAAACAAAGTCCGGGCGTGAAAGGAGTATCCACCGTAGGAGATGTGATGATGGCGCCGATGCCATTGCGAAAGCGTTGAGGCTCCATCAAGACCATGGTCCATCGATCCTTGTTCAAGTCCTTCGTCCGTCCCCGGTTCTTCGTAATCAGAACTAGTAAAACATCTTCATCTCGAAATTAACGCATAGACCGATAGTCATCACACTTGATGTGCCAATGATCGCTACTACACTTCCTTTGATTGCTCGAGAAGTGTACGGATGTCGATTCGGGTCAAGATCATTTGCCATCTTGCTATTCTTCCGAGAGAGTGGTTTCTCAAATACGATTTTATCGGATCCATCTTGGAAATCAACAAGTGAGTCAACATATACCGCCTTAGTCGGCGAGCAGCCCAAGCCAAAGCGTTGCAATTTTTCTCAAGCCGTGAGTATCTTGTTTCATAGTCGGTAAACTTTTGCTAAGGTAGTATATTGCATGCTCTTTTCGACTGCACTCGCCATGTTGCCCCAACACACACCCCATTGAATTCTCTAACACGCCAAGTACATGATAAGAGGTCTTCCTTCAACAGGCGCATCGTGGATAAGAGGATTCTGTAAGTACTCCTTGATTTTGTCAAAAGCGATCCGCAATCGCTCCATTCTACCACTTGATCTTTCTTCGCATTTGAAGATTGGCTCACAAGTAGCGCTAGATGTGCAATGAATCGCAATGTAATTCGATCGGCCCAAGAAACCTCCGACTTCCTTCTCTGCATGGTACCGGCATCTCTTGAATAGCTTTCACCTTGGCGGGTCAACTTCAATACCTTTACCACCGACGACAAACCCTAGGAGTTTACCGGATCTCGACTCCAAAAGTGCACTTGTTAGGATTAAGTCTCACCGATTTCTTCAACCTATCAAACAGCCGCAGATGATCAAGATGTTCTTCTTCCGTCTATGATCGAGCTATCATGTCGCCGACGAGACCTCTATCTCGTGATGAATCATGTCATGAAATAATGTCACCATGGCACCGATAAGTGGCGCCGCTTCTTAGCCCAAACGGCATAACCTTGTAATGAAAGTGCCCCAACGTAACGAAAGTAGTCTTCCATGTCTTCGTGGAGCCATTTTGATCCGATTGTAACCGGAGAAACCATCCATGAAGGAGAAAACCTTATGTTGGGCAAAGTTGTCAACTTAATATCAATATGAGGAAGTGGGAAATCGCTTTTCGACTCGCTTTGTTCGTATCTCAGAATCCACACATTCGTATTTTGCCATCCTTCTTAGGCATGTGTACCACATTAGCAACCCATCATGGATAGGAAGTAATACTAAGAAACCGTGTTAAATCGCTTCATAACTCTCGCTTTGATTTTCTCTCGACATTTCGTGACGATGCGATTTAACCTTCTGTTTCACAAGGAGAAAACCTTCTTTTGTCAATCGTGTTCCACAATATCAATGTCTAAACCTGGCATGTCTTCATATGACCAAGCAAAACCTCAATATAATCTCGTAGCATCTATTCAATTTTTCTTTGACACTGCTCAAGACCCGCTCCTATCTTGATCTCTTCTGTCTTCATCAAGCACTCCAAATTCACAACCTCAACTTGCTCTTCGTGGTGGTCAGATAACTCGCTCTTCTTGCTGTAGTAACCGACAAGTTCTCCGGCACTTCATAATCTTCCTCACCTTCGCCTTCGCTTGGTAGATCGGATTATCAAGTCATATTTAGCAATAGCATAGTCAAGTATCAACGAGATTCGAGTGATTCAGCAGTATCACGTGGGTGTGTAAGAAACACATAGCTTTTGAAGGGTGATAAAGTAAAAGAAAACAACAATTGAATGCAAAAGTCCAACGATTTTATTGAATGAAAATATGCAAATGACAGATAATAACCCTCACAAACGAGCCATGATTCCCCGGGCAAGGCACTAGGCTTTAGAGTTTATTGTTCAAAACATAGAAAAATACGAAAAGCAAAACAAAAACAAGAGCAATTACTCCTGTCTAAAGGAGATTGGTATGACGTCTTCAGTCTTCCAATTGCTGAGTCCATTGTCGGGAGTTGGGAAGATCCACTTGCTGATGTCGGAGTCGTTGTCGTCGTCTTCTATAGCATGGATTCCACTGGCCGATGCGGAAAGGAAGTTACCGGCACGCCAAGCGTATCATCTTCTGTCCTTTGATGGTGAAGCCTAAACTAGTCTTGTCAGATTTGAAAGGAAGATCAGGGAGCTGTCCCCAAATAGTACTACCTTCTTCTTCAACTGCAGCTTGAGCATCCTTCAGCTAGGCCATCCTAGGCGGAACTTTAGCAACTTCAGGAGTGATAGGAGAGTCCACAGGCATGACTCTGGGGATTGTTTCGAAAGCTTGACAGGAGTCTCAAGAATTCACCCTCTACCGAGGTATCGGAATGACCGAGATGACCGACCATATATTCTTCTTCACCGATACCGTGACAACCTTCCTTTCACCGGTACTTCAGCCTGTAAGGTAGAAGTAACAATACCGCCTCTGTATCCAAGGGCGTCCAAGTAGGCAAGAGTAAGTTGGTCGGATGTCCATGACAAAGAAAGTGGAATCAAAAGTCTAGGAACCGACCTTAATCGGCGTAATGAGCTCTCAAGCATCGTCCGCAGAGAACCATCAAAAGCTCACAATTATATCACCGGGTCTCGTAACCAACCTTCGATATCAAGTCGATCAAAAGCGCCTTTGAAGGATATTCGAGAGTAACCGGTATCAACCAAAACATGAGACAGCAGTAGTGCCTTGCACTCAACAAAGATGTGCAAGGCTTTGTTATGTTTCTTTCCCACAGGAGTCAAGTCAAGATCGAGAAGCCTAGACCGTTATTGGCAGCCAAAGCTAGCAATACAAACTTCAAATTGGTCATGGTAGTGTTCTTGCAGACGTGAGCATTCTTCGTAAACTTCACCAAGGCTAGTATGAGCCTCGTGAGCACAAGAGCAGAGCAAGCATGGAGATCTTGACGGAGTGTCCCAACTGCTCCACAACATTGTAGTCACTTTTCTTGATAATCTTCAGAATTTCCTCCATTTCTCGTTTGGAGGTGTCTTCAGTAACTTCCTTTGGTACTTTTGGCTGAGCATGATGAGTCACTGGTTCTTTCCCTCTAGCTTGGGGAATGGGTTGAATAGCTGGAATGCGAGCTGGAGTCGCAATTTCTTTTGGAGGAGAGATATCTAGAGAGAATACCCTTCCGGTTCTGGTCACCTTACTGGATCCGGTGATGTTGTCAATGTCAAGAATGGTAGCTTCAACTGTAAGATCCTCTATGGTTAGAGGGTCTTGCTTGACGCCATAATAGTAAACATCAGCTCCATAATTCCAAGGGACAACCTTGTTAGAGGAATATGGAACTGGTCCGGGAGAAGTAATGATGAGAGGTGCCACTCTAGGCACAGGATCACCAGAGGAAATCCTTATAGTGTTAACATCAGCATAGTCTTCTGGGAAATCGTCACCCCATCCGGTCACCTTAACATCTTCAATAGGAATTTTGTAGCTCTCGGGAACAGTGTACTTCACCATGTAATCATACTTTCCACTGGGCCCCAAGGTATCCCATGCATCGTGTCGTTTCATTCACATCTTCGATCAGCTTAGACATGTCTTCACACGTACTCTCCATAGGCGGTTTTCTGGAATAATATTTCACTATCCATCATGCACCGAACACGCCTTCTCAACTAACACAACCATCGTGCGATGGGCACCAACGACAATTTTCTAGGCATCCCGGATTGACACCGCTTGTAGCAAATTCTTCTTAATACCATCGAGGAATGGTCAAGTCATCTATGTTGAAGACATAAGTATCCTCACCAACAAAGATTGGAACTTTTGTCATGGTTGCATAGGCGCTAATCACATTCGAGTCTCAACAAGAGGGTCAAACTCAATCGCTTAGCTTCAATCATGTCTTGAATCTTGTTCTTCGTGAGCCCAACTTGTCGTTGTCGTGCTCGGCTATTGGAGTGGTAAGCACACTTAGCATTAGGATTGTATCTCGAGAGGAAGTGTTGATATTTTGAGGAGGATCCTCAAGGTTATCACCGCTTTCAACATGTGTTGTAAGGCTTGCGACAATGGCATGTTGATCTTCAGAACTGCCTCGGGCGACTCACACGCGTTGTCTCACCGAGGTTGCGCCGATGTAGGATCGAGATCACAACCGCTCTACGATTGAGCACGGTCGGTCTTGGCTCGCTTTTCGACGATACACAACATTGGCTTCCTTCTTACCATCGAAAGATCTCTTCGCAAAGATTTGAAGATGACTCTACATGAATCTTCTCACTCTTGATACCAGCTTCAATACGCTGTCATCAATATCACCTGTGAATCAAGAGTTTCCAATCGATGATTGAAGAATGGGGCTGTTCCTATAAACATATCAACCAACTCCCTATTGGACAAAGGTGGTGAACTCACTGCTAGATCTCCATTTCTCGAGCATACTTTGAACTTCTCATCACGACCCATGGACATGCTCGTAGTTGCATGCGAGTGGGTGTCAATTCAAGATTGTACTCATACGTCTCAGAAAGCATCGCCAAGTCACCCAAGTACGGATACGCATTCTCTAGTCGATAAGACCATTCCAACCGAGTTCCGACAAACTCTCTTGAAAATAATGCATCCACAATCACATCAAGGGGGTTGATCTTCCGAACATAGGACTTCAAATGTAGCTTCGGACAAGACATGCCATCATACTTGGCAAAATTGGGAATCTTGAACTTGGGAGGAATCACCACACCAGGAACAAGACTCAGATCATCAAAATTCAGCCCGGACATCTTCAGGTTTTCCACAGCATTCAGACGGTCTTCAAGTTGCTTGTACTTGTCATCTTCATCGTAGTATCGGCTATAGTCAGAGCGATCCTCTCCCTCTTTCTTAGGCTCACGCTGGTCATCTTCATTACCCTTGACACTCCACTCATTCTTGACACTTCCTTCTGAGAGCTCTATTCGGCTAACCCTTTTAGGACCACCCTTGTAGCGTCTGCCCACGTTGAGAAGACCAACAACCTTCTTCTTTCTGTTGATGAGCTTCTTCAGATCTTCTTGGCCTTGGACCAAGTGGTGAACATCATTGAACCGAGCATTCGAGCTTGAGATCTTTGATGATGCTCGAGATCCATTTCCCCTAAAATAAATAGCGAGAGAATGAGAAAACCAATCTTCAATGTACCTGTGATGCAATGTTATGCTATGATATGCAATGTTTATGCGGATGCAATGCAATGTTTTCAAGGACCTTAGAAATTTAAATTTGTTAAACAAGCAATGAACAAACATTTATTAGTTCTCTTTTTATTCTTTTTCTTTTTAAGTACAAAAGATAGTTCAAAACAATAAAAGAAAACATATAAATCCTAAAGCTCTAAGTCTCCCATGGGCGCTTCCTTTTGGTGCCGAGGTAGGCTGATGCTTCGCCTCCTCGTGAAGTAGCTTGTCAACTCTAGCACTTTCTTTCGCTTGCATAGCATCGAGCTTCAAAGGTATCCTTTCTTCTTTGAGATGAATCCAGGATCTCTTCAAGTCTTCAAAATCGTAGGCATGTCGGGATGGAGAATGATAGGATTCTTCACCTATAGCAACAGGTTCCATAATTACTGGTAGAACAGGCATGAAGGGCATCATGAGGTTTTGAGCTCGAGCTCTCACCCATTTGAGGTAAGGTTCCCAAGGAATGGAGTTTTGGTGCCCCAAAGTCTTGGTATCGCCTTCTTTACCATGCCCCAAGCGTATGAACCTTCGCTTGTAATTTTGGAGATCGTGGTTGTAGTCGAACACAATATCTTGGAGAAGCATATCATGTGGACCATCTCTTCGAGCAAAACCAAATTGACGTAGAGCTGGAGAAGGGTTGTAAGTAATACCTCCCCTTATACCAAGGAGTGGTACATTAGGGAATTCTCCACAACGCTCAATGAAGGTGAAATCCTTTTGAGAGAAAAGATTCCAACGGATATCTGAATGAGAGAGCGACATTAGTCTTTGAGACCACTTCAATCTTTGTTCGTTCTTCAAAACTGATGGAGGAAGGTGCGAAATAAACCACCTGGAAAGTAACGGTATACAACACATGAGAGTTCCTTGTCTTTTGATGGTAAGAGTGTGGAGAGAATGTAGGATGTCTCCAAGCAAAGTAGGCACTGGATTATGAGTAAGAAACAACTTGATGGCGTTGACATCTATGAATTGATCCGAGTTAGGGAATAGAACCAAACCATAGATTAGCAAGGCCACAATATCTTCAAATGCATGAAAACTCATCACTTTGAGGAATTCTCGGGCTTTCTTGATTAGGAACTTGGCAAGTAAACCCTTAACTCCACTTCTTGTTTCCCAATTGGCCTCAACGTCTGAGCGCTTAAGATGTAAGGTCGATGCAATGTCTTCGTAGGAACCTTTTCTAGACCTGAATGGCATTTGGTCAAGAATTGGTATCCCAAGTAGCTTAGAGAACTCTTCCAAGGTAGGAACCAACTGATAACTGGGAATGTAAAGCAATGGTGTTTCGATCAAGAACGGAATAGGACATGCATCATATCTTCTTCAAAACCGAGATAACCAAATCAAGTAGATAACCATGTCTTTTGATGAACCGAGCATGGTCGGAATTTTCAAACCAATTCTTTGAGTTGAGAAGGCATACCCATGAAGTTGATTCGGATAGTCTTTCTAGAAGCTATAATCCCTACAAACAGAGCAAAGATAAATCCCTAGGTCCTTGAAATAGTTAGAAATGATATGCAATGCGAATGATGTCATGATGTCATGTTTAGCACACACAAACAATTCACACAATGAGCCTAGGTTTAAGGCTTGCAAGAGGTATAGGTGATTACCCCACCAAAAGTTTGAGTTGGTTCATCCGTCCTATAATAGTAATCGGGTTCTAGGAATCTCATATCATTGATCTTTCTCAGTATGCTTATTTCAATACGACTACCAAGTGGTCGATCGAAAATATCCCAAAAGTCCGATCTTAATGAGCGTAGCATCGAGTATCGACCAACCTTAGTCTCAGACAAAGCCGCCATCTCACTACCTTCTAATGGCCAAGATGGGTCAATTAAGGTTCTAAAATTTTAGTTAGTGCTTGATGACACCGCGCAGAAGCCAAATACTATCCTCAACTTGGAAATGAAGAGTATCAGGACATCCAAAGTGTCACACTAACGTAGCCATCATGTTGACCGTTTCGATATACGTCTAACGGTCGCGATGATTTATTGCTACTTACCTAAAAGGAAACCCGGATCCGGGTGTAGGATCCCCCACAAATATAATACCCAAGCAAACCTTAAGATAAAGCAAGCAAGTCAAACAAAAAGCAATAAAGGTGATCTAAATCCCTAAGGTATTCTCTCTTTAAGGGTTTCCCCAGTAGATTCGCCAGTTCTGTAACACAGTGAACTGACTTTGTAGGTTTTTGTATCGCAAATGTGCGGATAGCAAGAGTCGCCACCGACTTTTCTTTTATCCAATTAAGGGAAGGTAAAAAGTACAGAAAAAGACCTTCGTTAGATTCTGAGTAAGGGAGAAGGTTATGAAAAGGGAAGGTATTAGCACCCCTTTTCATCCGTAGTTATCTATGGGCTCTTAGTTGCTCTTAGATCACTTTAAAAATTGTGCTTTCTGTGTGTTTGACAAAAATGTTTTGAAAAGGCATTTCACTTTGACTTTGTAATGATTCATGTAGGAATGTATACAAAGTGTTCGGAAATGTTTCGTTTTGAAAAGATTTTGAACTTTGACAAAAAGTGTGAGGTGTGAAAAGTACTTTGATAGAGCAAGCAACTAAAAGTCTTATTACCTACTCAGAATTGGTCGTTTTCGTGTTATTTTACGTTCCTTTAGAATAGTGCTATCCATACCATTAGTTGATAGGTAACCCTATTCGTTGGATGTAAGTGGGACATTCGAAGGGACATCAGATGGTCATAAAAAGCAACTTGTAGGAAGTATCCTAGCACATTCGAAGGGACTATCATCATTTTTCATAGGCAACAATCGAGGGTCAAGATCATGTAATCGTAGGCGACATCGTGGGTCTATGATCTTTGTATCGAAGGGACTATGATGATTTGTTTTGAAGGCAACGGTGCTAGAATACCTCTACGTTCGAGGGACTTGACCATTTTAATTCGTAAAGGCAACGAGAGAGAATTACCCTAAGGGGTGCATCTGTGAAAGAGTGTGTTGATTTCAGATATGTTATCTTAGAGTTAGAAGTGATCTACGTTCGTTTTAATCTTGCCATACACGCCTAATTACTGGCAGTTTATAGGGTGCGGAAATTAAATTGCGAAAAGTAAAATGCGGAAAGATAAATCCTACGCTATTACATGGCTTTGGGGAAGATACATAATTTAAAGTGCGGAAAATAAAATGTCCTAATTAAACTATTACATCCCATAGGCAATTACATAATATGAAAAGAAAACGATAAAAAAAATCGTCCGAAACGGAATAACCTATGAACAAATGGAAAATCGGGAAATACGAGAAAATCGAATAAGAGAAAAATGTCAGTAAAAATAATAATTTTTGAATGAGAAAAAGTTTTCATGCTGGAAATAACATTAATATGCTAAAATATTTTTTTGGGATTTTTTGGAGTTAATTTAATAATTAAAAATCAATTAAAAGTGATTTAAATGATAAAATTGAAATTAAATTAAATATGCATGCAAAAATAATATTTTTAATTTTATAAATTAAATAAACATTTTTCTGACATGTATGCAAAAAATAAATATTTTTTGGTGTTTTTAAATGCATGATAAAAAATATTTAAAGTTAAATTAAAATGAATGAAAATATTAAAAGAAATAGAAAATAGAAAATAAGAAAAATATGAAAGTTTGTAAAAAGAAAAGGAAAACCGGTCCTGGCAGGGGTTGAACTCATGACCTCTTGGAGTATCTTCTCAAAACAAAGCCTTAACCGCTACGCCACTTGACACTTGGTGTTTAAAACATTGAAATCAATTGAATATAAGTGGTAACGTGTCATGGATATGTTTGAAACACAGTCAGCCACGCGTGGACCCTATTGACTTATGAATGGACGAATCAGAACTTTCCCTCGCGCCACGCAATCCTCTCACCGGTCTTCGCCTGAGTCAGCGCCGGAGCTAGGGCTCCGATCATCTTCTCCGGCTAGCCTGAAATCAAAACTGGAAAAATACATGAAATAAAGAGTTCTGAGGTACCCTACCCCCCTAAATCGAGCATTCCGGATTCAATGGTGGTATTAGTTTCGATTGAAAATGCCTCTAACTACCAGTTCGAAGCTCAACAGTTCAAGAACCCTAAACATGGCATCACGCGATTTTGACGTTCAAGCTTGATAACGATTGCCCAGATCATATATAATGAACCTCATGAACACATTAAAACCATTAGAATCAATTAAAATACACAGATGAATAAAATGCAAAATCAAGAAAAAATTGAATATGTATGAATGTATATGGCACGACTCAGGCTGTTTTGAGCATTGTTAATGATGTATACTTACTCAATCTTACCCCCTGAACACAATGGAATGGTTTTGAGAGCTTGAAAGTGGCTGGAAATCAAAATTCGAATTTTGACAACTTTGAGAAATTTTGGCAAAATAAGGGTTGTGTTTTTAGCTAGGGTTTCGTGTCCTTTGTTGTGTGTAATGCTGGGTATTTATAGAGTGATTTGGGATGGCAAAGAGAAGGAAAAAAGATTGGATCATGAATGTGCCATAAATATTTTTCAAATAAAATCAAATTTTGGAGAAAATTTGATTTTCTCTTTAATGTGAGAGCTAGCACGAATTTGGCGTGTTCCATGGGCTATCTTGGACCTCAAGTTTGATATAAATTCACTCCTTTTGGAAAAATATCTTATTTTCATATTTTATATAATTTAATTTTGAATTAAATGGTTTTAAATTCAAAAATAAATCAATAAAATAGAAAATTGTCATAGCCAAGCATCAATGGGTCACAAATAATATCATGAACAAGTTTGGATCATAAAATTATAGGTCCATTTGGAAAAAATTGCATTTTGACCAATATCTCCTTTTGTGCAATTGTTCAAAAATGCCCAACTTGTGAATGGTATATCTTGCTCAATTTTCCACATTTTTTAGTGTTCTTAGACTTTTTGGAAAGCTCTAAGAGTCCTCTAACCAACCTCTTTAGTTTCATCTCAATTGGAGTTTCCATTCTCAATATATCTTCAAAACAAAAAGTTGACTTTTTGTTGACTTTGAAAAGGACCTGTAATATTTTGATCCATACCTTCCAAATGAAGCATTTTTTGAACATTCTTGTGAGACATGAAGTTGTAGAGAATTGAATTTCCTTCAAAACAAGAGGTGGTGGAAAACTTTCTGAGAAAGTATGAAGAAGTTATGCTCACTCAAAGTTTGGTTGACTTTTCCTCAAGAAACCCTAATTTAGAAAGTTTGACTTTTGAGCAAATCTTGCGTTTTCTTGATGAATCATGATCAACCCTTGATTAAATGATGAATGTAACTTCAAAATGAGGATGTGGACCAAAAATCAGGAAGTTTGACTGTATGTTGACCATAGTTGACTTTTTGTCCAATACAACTGATTTTCAACCATCTGAGCAATTGTCTGAGGAAACTTGACTTCTGAGGCTTGAAACTTATCATGGAGAATCTTTGAAGCATATGAGGAGGCATGATGAACATTGGAGGTGTTGGAAGTCCATCTTGATCTGAGAAACACCAAACCCTGGTTTGGGTTGATTGTCTAGGAGAGGGTTTGTCTGATCAACCCTTGAGGAATCCTTGAGCATGGGTGTATGGAATGTCTTGAGAAGATGGAGGGAAAATTTTGGGGTATGACTGCCCTGCTCAATCTTCTTGTAATGGAAGGGTTAGATTGGCATGCTCATTTCGTGACCTGGAGGTAGAAGATGATTGAACACTCGAGTACACCTGAAAATTTACACTCACTGTTGGCTGATGATGCGGGAATGGGCTTACAGATGCCATTTGGAGAAGTTGGAGATTTTGCAGGGGAATGAGTCGTACGTTAGACTCAAGAACGTCGTCTGGATAGGAGGACCGTCGGAGATGGGCTTAAGATGCCATCTGGAAAGAACGATGCTGGGAGCGAGCCGTATGCTAGGCTTGGTAGGCGCTCGAAGTGAAAGGAGTAGGGAGATGGGCTTAAGATGCCATCCGGAGGGAGTCGTATGTTTGACTTCGTGCTCATCTTTGAATGAAGTTATTGGTTTGTATTGGTTTTTTAACCAAATATACAGCATTCTGAAAGCGGAGAAACGTTGATAAGTAGTCGGGATGGGCTTAAGATGCCATCCAAGGCAATCGAAGTCGTCGACTCGTAGTTGCTGTTGATAATAAGAGAGAGTCATAATACATCTTCGCCGATTACTTTGAGGGATAGTAGTTGGTAACATGTGGATATCTTCCCTATTGTGCATCGGTATTGATCCACGCCGCTATCGGAGGATAACTTGCGATCGTCGGATAAGGTTTCCGTCCGCTTCGGCATTAATCTCGGATCCGTTGTCGGAGGACAACAAGGGCGGTCATTCGATAGTTTTCCGTCCTTCGGTATTAATCTTGGACCGTTGTCGGAGGATAACTAGGGCGGTCTTCGATAGTTCTCCGTTCGATTAGGGTATTAATCTTGGACCATTGTCGGAGGACAACTAGGGAGGTCTTCGATAGTTCTCCGTCGGATTGGGTATTAATCTTGGACCTGTTGTCGGAGGACAACTAGGGCGGTCTTTCAGATAGTTCTCCCGTCTGGATTCGGGTATTAATCTTGGACCTGTTTGCGCCAGAAGTGATTTTCACCTGTTTTGGAGAAAACAAGAGAAAACTTTGATAGAATATTTGTTAGTTTTATGCAAAGTATGATGCATGACAATGTGTATGAATGACATATGCATATATTGTGACTTTATGAGAAATGTATGAATGATAGATGTTGTGGTATTTCAAAACATATCCATCTTGAAGAAGATGCAGATGTTCTGCTTGAGGATTTCTGACTTCTGTTTGGGGACGGAACGGATGGAGACCCTGAGAAGAAAGAAAACTTTGATTCCTCCGATGCACTATCTGACCAAGTCTTGGGCCTAGATATTGTTATGGATGGTAGAGATCGAGAAACACGCTGTTGAGGATCTCATATATAGACCCTGCTGGGGAGAGTCTGGGAGGTAATCTGTTGGGGATCTTGCATGTAGATCTTGCTGAAATTAAAGCTGCTATTGACTTAAGAATCAAGTTCTTACAAGTGTATGGAGACTCAGCTTTGGTGATCAGTCAGATTAAGGGCGAGTGGGATACGAAGCATCCAAATCTCATTCCGTATTGAGAGCATGTCCTGAGATTGATCCCCTACTTCGAAGAGATCACTTTCAATCACATTCCACGAGAAGAGAATCAGTTGGCAGACGCATTGGCTACTATGTCATCTATGTTCAAGGTCAGATGGGACAACGAGGCTCCCCAAATCATCATTGAGAAGTTTGACGAACCAACATATTGTTATGAGCTTGATACAGAAGAGAAACCTTGGTACTATGAGGTGAAGAGGTATCTTGAGACTCAGGAATATCCCGCAGGGGCATCTGTCAACGATAAGAAGTTTTTGAGAAGGTTCGCATCCAAATTCTTCCTCAGCAACGACATCTTATACAAGCGCAACCACGACTTGTGCTTACTTCGCTGTGTAGACCGGAAAAAAGCGGAATGTATAATGGAAGAGTTACACGAAGGCGCATTTGGTACCCACTCCAGTGGACACACAATGGCTAAGAAGATTCTGAGAACAGGTTACTATTGGTCTACCATGGAAGCTGATTGTCACCGCTATGCTCGATCTTGTCACAAATGCCAGATTTATGCCGACAAAGTGCATGTACCTCCAGTACCTCTGAATGTTCTAATAGCTCCTTGGCCTTTTGCAATGTGGGGCATTGACATGATCGGAGAAATCAAGCCCACAGCTTCCAATGGACATCGTTTCATCCTTGTGGCAATTGACTATTTCACCAAGTGGGTAGAGCAGCCTCGTTTGCATCTGTTACCAAGAATGTCGTGGCTCGATTCATCAAACATAATCTCATCTGTCGGTATGGCACTCCCGAAAGGATTATCACAGATAATGGTTCTAATCTCAACAACAAAATGATCACCGAACTCTGCACGCAGTTCAGAATCAAGCATCACAATTTTTCTCCTTATCGGCCTAAGATGAATGGCGCAGTGGAAGCCGCCAACAAGAATATTAAGAAGATTATACAGAAAATGACAGTGACTTACAAAGATTGGCATGAGATGTTACCATTTGCTCTTCATGGTTATCGCACTACAGTACGAACATCAACAGGGGCAACCCCCTTCTCTCTTGTGTACGGTATGGAAGCAGTCCTACCCATCGAGGTTCAGATACCCTCAACCAGAGTCCTCCAGGACGCAGAGTTAGGCGAAGACGATTGGATCCAGACTCGCCTTGACCAGATTAACTTGATTGACGAGAAACGACTCGCATCCATTTGCCATGGATAGATCTATCAGAAACGAATGATCAGAGCATTTAACAAGAAGGTCAAACACCGAGTCTACCAAGTCGGTGATCTAGTAGTCAAGCGCATCATTCTTCCACAAGGTGATCTCAGGGGCAAATGACTCCCACCTACGAGGGACCATTTGTAGTCAAGACAGTATTTTTCGGCGGAGCCATGATACTTAGCACCATGGATGGTGAAGACTTCCCACACCCTGTAAACGCAGACATAGTCAAAAAATACTACGCATAAAAGAAACCCGCTAGGTCGACTGGCCTAGGCAAAAATAAGGGTATCCTGGCGAACCAAAAAGGTTCGGGCAAAAGTTAAGGATATATATACAAAACATGTACACCCGGCAAGTCGAAAACCTGAAAAGGCGGCTTGGGCAAAAAAGGGTATCCCGGTAGACTGAAAACCCAAAAAGGGCGGTCTAGGCAAAAGTTAGGGATTTAAGCGTACGACTATGTCTCGTCCAAATCACCTATCTACAGACTACTATCAGCATTCAAGATTCAAATGGCGAAGATCAATTCACTCACTTTCTAACAGCAAGGAGATGAGATAGTTGAAATATATAAGTACTAGCATAGTTGGAACTTAACGAGATTGTTTCGATAGCTTTTACTTTTCTTGTGTACGAACTACTTGGCCATACGCCACATTTCAAATAAATACAAGTTCTTTCTCTTTACAATTTGTGCTGTTGTCGTTTGCATAAAGTCCAACGTTTACTTTGAATGATTATATGCATCTGACAATAAAAATCTATTTACAAACATGCGAAAAGTAAACATACAAAAGTAGTTGCTGTGCTGAATTGGGATGACGACGAAAGTCACCAAAAACATTCCCCCGCAGAGCATGATCCCCACAAAGGTGTCGCTCACAACAAACCTCCCCCAGCGGAGTAGAGGTGAATCCACGAGCAGTGATTCCACTCAACTAAAATTGTATCACATCAGTTTTCAAGCAATAACATTTCATCCCCGGTCAAAGTATTCATCCCCAACAAGATATCTCTCAATAATTCCCCTTTTTCCAACAGCAGTATCCAGACCTGAAACTTGGTCAGATAGTGCATCGGAGGAATCTTACATCTTTCTATACCTCAGCTCGAGATGTCAACGGGCTCCAGATTCTTCTAACCCGGTCTCCCAGCAACTACCAAATACTTTTCAGCAAGATCTACATGCAAGATCCCTAACAGATTACCTCCCAGACTCTCCCCAGCAGGGTCTATATATGAGATCCTCAACAGCGTGTTTCTCGATCTCTACCATCCATAACAATATCTAGGCCCAAGACTTGGTCAGATAGTGCATCGGAGGAATCAAAGTTTTCTTTCTTCTCAGGGTCTCCATCCGTTCCGTCCCCAAACAGAAGTCAGAAATCCTCAAGCAGAACATCTGCATCTTCTTCAAGATGGATATGTTTTGAAATACCACAACATCTATCATTCATACATTTCTCATAAAGTCACAATATATGCATATGTCATTCATACACATTGTCATGCATCATACTTTGCATAAAACTAACAAATATTCTATCAAAGTTTTCTCTTGTTTTCTCCAAAACAGGTGAAAATCACTTCTGGCGCAAACAGGTCCAAGATTAATACCCGAATCCAGACGGGAGAACTATCTGAAAGACCGCCCTAGTTGTCCTCCGACAACAGGTCCAAGATTAATACCTGAATCCAGATGGGAGAACTATCTGAAATACTGCCCTAGTTGTCCTCCGACAACTGGTCCAAGATTAATACCCGAATCCAGACGGGAGAACTATCTGAAAGACCGCCCTAGTTGTCCTCCGACAACAGGTCCAAGATTAATACCCGAAGCCAAACGGGAAAACTATCTGAACGACCGCCCTTGTTGTCCTCCGACAACGGATCCAGGATTAATGCCTGAAGCCAGACGGGAAACCCTATCCAAACGATCGCAAGTTATCCTCCGATAGCAGGCAGTGGATCAATACCCGATGCACAACAGGGAAGATATCCACATGTTACCAACTACTATCTCCTCAGAGTAATCAGCACGAAGATGTATTCTAACTCTCTCTTATTATCAACAGCAACTACAGAGTCTGTCGTACGACTTAGTTGCCTTGGATGGCATCTTAAGCCCATCCCCGACTACTTATCAACATTTCTCCTTCAGAATCCTGCATATTTGGTTAAAAAACCAATACAAACTAATAACTTCATTCAAAGATGAGTACGAAGTCAAACGTATGACTCCCTCCGGATGGCATCTTAAGCCCATCTCCCTACTCCTTTCACTTCCAAAACGCCTACCAAGCCTAGCATACGGCTCGCTCCCAGCATCGTTCTTTCCAGATGGCATCTTAAGCCCATCTCCGACGGTCCTCCTATCCAGACGACGTTCTTGAGTCTAACGTACGACTCATTCCCAAATAAATCTCCAACTTCTCCAAATGGCATCTGTAAGCCCATTCCCGCATCATCAGCCAACAGCGAGTGCAAATTTTCAGGTTTACTCGAGTGTTCAATCGTCTTCTACCTCTAGGTCACGAAAGGCGAGCATGCCAATCTAACCCTTCCAGTACAAGAAGATTGAACAGGGGCAGCTGTCATACCCCAAAATTTTCCCTACATCTTCTCAAGACATTCCACACACCCATGCTCAAGGATTCCTCAAGGGTTGATCAAACAAACCCGCTCCTAGACAATCAACCCAAACTAGGGTTTGGTGTTTCTCAGATCAAGATGGATTTCCAACACCTCCAATGTTCATCATGCCTCCTCATATGCTTCAAAGATTCTCCATGACAAGTTTCAAGCCTCAGAAGTCAAGTTTCCTCAGACAATTGCTCAGATGGTTGAAAATCAATTGTATTGGACAAAAAGTCAACTGTGGTCAACATACAGTCAAACTTCCTGATTTTTGGTCCACATCCTCATTTTGAAGTTACATTCATCATTTGATCAAGGGTTGATCATGATTCATCAAGAAAACTCAAGATTTGCTCAAAAGTCAAACTTTCTAAATTAGGGTTTCTTGAGTAAAAGTCAACCAAACTTTGACTGAGCATAAATTCTTCATACTTTCTCTAAAATTTTTCCACCACCTCTTGTTTTGAAGGAAATTCAATTCTCTACAACTTCATGTCTCACAAGAATGTTCAAAAAATGCTTCATTTGGAAGGTATGGATCAAAACATTACAGGTCCTTTTCAAAGTCAACAAAAAGTCAACTTTTTGTTTTGAAGATATATTGAGAATGGAAACTCCAATTGAGATGAAACTAAAGAGGTTGGTTAGAGGACTCTTAGAGCTTTCCAAAAAGTCTAAGAACACTAAAAAATGTGGAAAATTGAGCAAGATATACCATTCACAAGTTGGGCATTTTTGAACAATTGCACAAAAGGAGATATTGGTCAAAATGCAATTTTTTCCAAATGGACCTATAATTTTATGATCCAAACTTGTTCATGATATTATTTGTGACCCATTGATGCTTGGCTATGACAATTTTCTATTTTATTGATTTATTTTTGAATTTAAAACCATTTAATTCAAAATTAAATTATATAAAATATGAAAATAAGATATTTTTCCAAAAGGAGTGAATTTATATCAAACTTGAGGTCCAAGATAGCCCATGGAACACGCCAAATTCGTGCTAGCTCTCACATTAAAGAGAAAATCAAATTTTCTCCAAAATTTGATTTTATTTGAAAAATATTTATGGCACATTCATGATCCAATCTTTTTTCCTTCTCTTTGCCATCCCAAATCACTCTATAAATACCCAGCATTACACACAACAAAGGACACGAAACCCTAGCTAAAAACACAACCCTTATTTTGCCAAAATTTCTCAAAGTTGTCAAAATTCGAATTTTGATTTCCAGCCACTTTCAAGCTCTCAAAACCATTCCATTGTGTTCAGGGGGTAAGATTGAGTAAGTATACATCATTAACAATGCTCAAAACAGCCTGAGTCGTGCCATATACATTCATACATATTCAATTTTTTCTTGATTTTGCATTTTATTCATCTGTGTATTTTAATTGATTCTAATGGTTTTAATGTGTTCATGAGGTTCATTATATATGATCTGGGCAATCGTTATCAAGTTTGAACGTCAAAACCGCGTGATGCCATGTTTAGGGTTCTTGAACTGTTGAGCTTCGAACTGGTAGTTAGAGGCATTTTCAATCGAAACTAATACCACCATTGAATCCGGAATGCTCGATTTAGGGGGGTAGGGTACCTCAGAACTCTTTATTTCATGTATTTTTCCAGTTTTGATTTCAGGCTAGCCGGAGAAGATGATCGGAGCCCTAGCTCCGGCGCTGACTCAGGCGAAGACCGGCGAGAGGATTGCGTGGCGCGAGGGAAGGTTCTGATTCGTCCATTCATAAGTCAATGGGGTCCACGCGTGGCTGACTGTGTTTCAAACATATCCATGACACGTTACCACTTATATTCAATTGATTTCAATGTTTTAAACACCAAGTGTCAAGTGGCGTAGCGGTTAAGGCTTTGTTTTGAGAAGATACTCCAAGAGGTCATGAGTTCAACCCCTGCCAGGACCGGTTTTCCTTTTCTTTTTACAAACTTTCATATTTTTCTTATTTTCTATTTTCTATTTCTTTTAATATTTTCATTCATTTTAATTTAACTTTAAATATTTTTTATCATGCATTTAAAAACACCAAAAAATATTTATTTTTTGCATACATGTCAGAAAAATGTTTATTTAATTTATAAAATAAAAAATATTATTTTTGCATGCATATTTAATTTAATTTCAATTTTATCATTTAAATCACTTTTAATTGATTTTTAATTATTAAATTAACTCCAAAAAATCCCAAAAAATTATTTTAGCATATTAATGTTATTTCCAGCATGAAAACTTTTTCTCATTCAAAAATTATTATTTTTACTGACATTTTTCTCTTATTCGATTTTCTCGTATTTCCCGATTTTCCATTTGTTCATAGGTTATTCCGTTTCGGACGATTTTTTTTATCGTTTTCTTTTCATATTATGTAATTGCCTATGGGATGTAATAGTTTAATTAGGACATTTTATTTTCCGCACTTTAAATTATGTATCTTCCCCAAAGCCATGTAATAGCGTAGGATTTATCTTTCCGCATTTTACTTTTCGCAATTTAATTTCCGCACCCTATAAACTGCCAGTAATTAGGCGTGTATGGCAAGATTAAAACGAACGTAGATCACTTCTAACTCTAAGATAACATATCTGAAATCAACACACTCTTTCACAGATGCACCCCTTAGGGTAATTCTCTCTCGTTGCCTTTACGAATTAAAATGGTCAAGTCCCTCGAACGTAGAGGTATTCTAGCACCGTTGCCTTCAAAACAAATCATCATAGTCCCTTCGATACAAAGATCATAGACCCACGATGTCGCCTACGATTACATGATCTTGACCCTCGATTGTTGCCTATGAAAAATGATGATAGTCCCTTCGAATGTGCTAGGATACTTCCTACAAGTTGCTTTTTATGACCATCTGATGTCCCTTCGAATGTCCCACTTACATCCAACGAATAGGGTTACCTATCAACTAATGGTATGGATAGCACTATTCTAAAGGAACGTAAAATAACACGAAAACGACCAATTCTGAGTAGGTAATAAGACTTTTAGTTGCTTGCTCTATCAAAGTACTTTTCACACCTCACACTTTTTGTCAAAGTTCAAAATCTTTTCAAAACGAAACATTTCTGAACACTTTGTATACATTCCTACATGAATCATTACAAAGTCAAAGCGAAATGCCTTTTCAAAACATTTTTGTCAAACACACAGAAAGCACAATTTTTAAAGTGATCTAAGAGCAACTAAGAGCCCGTAGGTAACTACGAATGAAAAGGAGTGCTAATACCTTCCCTTTTCATAACCTTCTCCCTTACTCAGAATCTAACGAAGGTCTTTTTCTGTACTTTTTACCTTCCTTAATTGGATAAAAGAAAAGTCGGTGGCGACTCTTGCTATCCGCACATTTGCGATACAAAACCTACAAAGTCTTCACCGTGTTACAATATCCATGTTTATTTGAATTGATGCTTGTCTATGAGTGTTGAATTCACCTTTTTTTTATGGATGTTGATTTCTTTGTTTCTTGAACCCTCAACTATATGTTATTGTATGAATTTTTACCTTGCCTTAGAAAGTAGGGAGTATTCAACTATAATGATGTTGGTTGGATTCAAGTTGGGGAGAGGGTGTTATACCCCAAAATTTGCCCTCTTTCCTCTCAAGACAATCTATGGATCTATACTCAAGAATTCCACAAGGTGGTCATCATATCTCATCATATACCTCATAGAATCCTCATATCAAGTTCCAAGCCTTACAAGTCTAAGTTGCTCATCCAAAGGCTCAAATAGCTAAAAATCAGTTGTAGTGGATAAAAAGTCAACTGTGGTCAACATACAGTCAAACTTCATAATTTTTGGTCAACATCAATATTTTGAAGTCATATTCATCATTTGATCAGGAGCTGATCATGATTCATTAAGAAAAAGTCAAGATCTGATCAAAAGTCAAAGTTTCCAAATTAGGGATTCTTTAAACAAAAGTCAACAGAACTTTTACCAAGCATAACTTTCACATACTTTATTAGAAATTTCTCCACCAAAGCTCATATGAAGAGAATTCAAATCTCTACAACTTTATGTCTCACAATCTTGGGTTGGAAATGCTTCATTTGAAAGTTATGGATCAAAACATTACAGGTCCTTCTAAAAAAGTCAACAAAAGTCATCTTTTTGCAAAGAAGTGTTCATGAGCATGGAAACTTCAATTACGATGAAACCAAAAGGGCTGTTTAGAAGACATCTTGGGCTTTCTAAAAAGTCTAAAAACACACAAAAATGTGGAAACTTGAGCAAGATATAAATTGTGCAAGTTGAGCATTTTTGAGGAGGTACATGAAGAAAAATACTTGTCAAATTTAAGTTTTTTTTAAATAGGCCTAAGTTTTCATGATTCAAACTTATTCTTAAGATTATCCTTGACATCTACACTCCTTGCCACGCCTCTTCCTTATTTATTTAATTTACTTTTGAATTAAATATCCAAAATTCAAATTTAATTAAATAAGATATAAAAATAAAAGATAAGGTAAGTTGGGCTTGATATTTGCATGGCTTGGGGTTCAAGATAGCACATTACAAGCTGTCAATTTCGTGCAAGAAGAATCAAGGCAAGATTGAGCCACTTTTGGAAAGATTTGATAAAATTTTCAATCAAATATTTTTGCATTCAAGGCAATATTTTTCCACTCAATGCTTGACCTAATACACTCTCCTATATATACTTAGCATTCTCACAAGACAAGGAAACGAATTTGAAGCCTTTTACACAGATTGCTAGCCTCCTACAAACCCTAGAAATTTCTCAAATTTTTCTTAAAACTTGCAAAATCGTGTTTTGGTTTCCAGGTAGATTCAAGCCATTCTAGCCACTCATTCGTGTTCCTGAAGTTCCCAGGGGTTGATTCACACCATTACACGACCCCAGAACACTCCAGATTAAGCCTCTTATGCTGCTCCGATTTGGTAAATGTCACAAAATGATTTCTCTTAATCCATGCATTACTAACTGTTTTTCTGTGTTTGTATGATCTCAGGATGTTGTTTAGAACAGGTGCAACGTGTTACATGTGAGCTTTAGGGCTTAAATCCCATGATGCCATTGTTAGGGCATAGGAGCTGCGAGTTTTGAACCCACGATCTGAGGACTTTCAGCTTTAAAATACCACCATTGGATTCCTAGGGATCGAATTAGGGGTAGGGTCCTTTATTTGCATTTATCTTGATTATTTTGCAGGATCTGAAATTCCAGATGGTAGGAGAAGGCCGGAGCCTTGCTCCGACGCTCGACTTAGGGACCAACAACACTTACATGTTTATGAGTCCAACAATATGAATGGATGTATCACCGCCCCAACAATTCACCTTGCGCACGCTATATCACTCTCTATCTCCCAGGTCGTGGGTTCAAACCCCACCTTTTCCTGTTTTTTTCATTGTTTTTTATAGGTTTCAGAGTCTCCAAAAGGAACGCCTCCAGAAGTTCCAACTTTTGGGTGTCCCAGACCAAAAGCTCCGACTTCGGGTGTCCAGATTAGAAGCTCCGACACGGGTCTCCCAGCGAGAATCCTCTAGAAGCTCCACGGATGGCCCAGATGAGAAGTCCCCGAGTTCCAACCACGGACATCCCAGATCCAGTCTCTAGAAGCTCCGACACGGACCTTTCCGCCATACATCCCAAAAGCTCCAGCATCTGGGCGCCTCCAGCAGAACCTCTGGACCCCTTGAGATGCATCAACCATAACTTCTGGACACGCTCAGTAGGATACTCACCAGAAACTCCAGTTTCTAGATGCCCACAACGCTTCCACTCTCAGAATCCCCATCTTCTGGGGCAGCTTCTGCCAGAAGCTCGTTTTCTTGGTTTTCATATTTTTATTTATTTTCTGCTTTTATCTGTTTTTAAGTAACCAATTAATTTAATTAGTAATTAGGTTAATTAGATAATTTCACAAATACCTTTTTTTAACTAACTTAATTAATTTAATTTAGGTTAGTATTCACTAATTTTTCTTAATTAATTAGAATTAGGTTGTTTTCACATAAACTCTAATTTTCAAAAACACCAAAAATACTAGGACATAGTTTCTCTTATGCTATTTATTTTTCTTGCATTTTAAATTCTAGAAAGGATATATAGGTTGCAAGTTTTTTATCATCTAATAGCGTAGATTTTATTTTCTGCATTTACTTTCCGCACCTCCTATTATGTATCTGCCCCAAAACCATGTAATAGCGTAGGACCCTTTACATTTCTGCAATTTACATTCTGCACCTATTAAACTGCTAGTAACTAGGCGTGTATGGCAAGATAAAAATCAACATAGATCATTAATCATAAGATAAATATCTAAATACAACACACTTTCTTCACACATGCACCCCCTAGGGTATCCTCTCTCGTTGCCTTATAAATGGTCAAGTCTCTCAAACGTGGGGATATCTTAGCACAGTTGCCTACGAAATATCATCATAGACCCTTCGACTTAAAAGATCATAGTCCCTCGATGTTGCCAATGAATATATGATCTCGTCCCGTGATTGTTGCCTACGAAAAATGATGATCGTCCCTACGAATATGCTAGGATATCCCTACAAGTTGCTTTTTGTGACCATCAGATTATCCCTTCGAATGTCCCTTCACATCCAACGAATAAGGTTACCTATCAATCCATGTTATGGATAGCTTTATTCTAAAGGAAAGCAAAATAACACGGAAACGACCACTCTGAATAGGTAATAAATCTCTTTTTCTTGCTCAATCAAAATATTTTTTACACCTCACACTTTCAAAACTTTTCAAAATGCTTTGTATACATTCCAGCGTGAATGATTACAAAGTCTTTTCCAAAAAACATTTCCAAACACTTATACATTCCGTGAATCATTACGAAGTCAAATGCCTTTTCAAAAATATTTTCAAACACACACACAAAAAAGAAACAATTTAAAGTGAGCTAAGCAATTAAGAGCCCTTAGATAACTACGGATGGAAAGGGTGCTAACACCTTCCCTTTTCATAACCACCTCCCCTACTCAGAATCTAACGAAGGTCTTTTCCTGTTCTTTTCGCCTTCCCTTAATTGGGTAAAAGAAAAGTCGGTGGCGACTCTTGCTATCCGCAATATTTACGATCAAACACAAAACAAACAAGTCAATAAGTGAGGTGTGTTTGGTGTGAAATTTGTGATGAAGAATAAGTTTGATTGAAATTATATTGTTTGGAAAATAGTGAGTGGATCACTCCCTTAGGCTTAGGCAAGTTTTTGTTTCGATTAGCTTTAGGACTTATCACTTGTTTGTTAACCAAGCCACATTACAACCTTGAAAAGCCCTTGTGATTCTTGCATTTGTATTTTCAATATGTTTTTGGATGAATGCATAATTTAGTCTATTGTTTGCAAGATTGTGGAGGAGTGGTTTTTATCCCTCACCTTTGTGTGTTCTTCATCTACCGATGAATTTTTGCTAAGTGTGATTCATGATTGAGCTTGTTTTGTTTTAGCATGTTTTGCATGATTTTTGTACTTAAGATTTGTTTCGTTTATATGTTGTCACTGTAGGATAGTGGTAAGTTTGTATTTTGTCGGTATGCGTTTTGTTTGAACCATACATTTGTTTTCTGTTTAAAGAAAAACTTATTGATTCGTGATTCTTTGATTATCATCTTTTGTTTCTTTAAGTTTATTTGACTTTATTTGAGGACAAACAATGTGTCAAGTTGTGGAGAGTTGATAAGTGCCAAAATGTAGTTATTTTGTAATACATTTTGTGGCACATATCCATTATTTTGTTGATATTTAGTCGAATAATCCCGACTTTTTGTTGTAAATACTTTTTATTGCGTTTTGTGTACATATTGTACCGTTTGATTAGTTGTGTATATATTTTTTGTAGGTATTTGTTGCATTATTGGAGAATTGAGAATAAAGTCCAAATGGAGCTCCAAGATGCATTTTTGATTGAATAAAGGAATAAGGCTTGAAGGTGGAAGCCATTGGAAGCCACAAGAAAAGCAACAAAAGTTGTTACCTGGGCAATTTCGTCGGGCGAGGGATATTTCGCCGGGCAAAAGTGCAGATGGAGAAAGTTGGATTTTGCTCTGACTTGTTTCGCTTCTAGCTGTCGGGCGAGGAAATAAAGATTTCTCTGGGAGAGGTTGACCTTCGTCGGGCGAAGGAGGATAGTTTTGGTCAGCTGAGGACGTGGCTTAATTTGAGCCAAGTTAATAAGAAGATTCGTCGAGCGAAGCTTTTAGTTCGTCGGGCGACTGTGCGGAATTAGATTTTCTTGATACTTTCATTTCATTTCATTTTTGGAGTTTGGTTTTGGTGGGTGAGATTCTTGCTCCCAATTCCATCACCCATATAGTTTTGATAGATTAGTTTAGAAAACAACACTAGGGTCTTAGTCAAGGATGATTGAGGTGAATTGCTCTTGATAGGTATTGACAAACCCGGGTAAATGGGTAGTTTATCTCTCTCTTCTCTTTGAATTTCTCTATTGTGTTGGTTATGTATGTATATTTACTCTGAACATAGGTATATTTATCACCCTTGGAGTTGTATAAAGTCTGCTTTATGAATCTGTGTTGGTAGTTATCTTAGGTTTTTACTCTATGTTAGGGATTTGAGCTTGCTAGAGATAGACTGGTTAGATTCTTACCTAGGATGATTATTTGTTAGTTTCTAAATGCTAGAAATAGGTTTAAAGCTGACATTCACCATAAAGTATCTGATCTTAATGCCTTTGCGTCGGTGAAGTATGTTAGAGATGGGTATGGAGGTGACACAGTTGACTTCTGGTTGTCGAGGTATGCCAAAAATGGATATCTAGGTGATTCGGGAGAATTCTCAATTTGGGTTAGAAATAACTTAGATTGTGAGAGATATGTGATGACACAGACAAGTATCGTAGGCTGAGTATAACATGGCAGTAGATTTAAGTCTGTGACGGGTAGTTTACATTCGTTTCAAACAAGCTGTCTATCCTTTATACTTTTTGTTCATTTACTTTTTTGTCTTTTATTTTCATTTCATTTAATCTCAAACTCATTAACGGTAGAATTTTCGAACGACGAATCAATAACCAATCTCTGTGGACACGATACAATATAACCTAACCAATATATATCACCCAGTAAAAATAAATATCAAACTATTTGCTTTACGCTTCAACCAACCATGCACTCGATGCCAAAGAACACGTGAAGAAATGTGATAAGTGCCAACGACACGGACACATGCATTTAACTCCTCGAGCGAACTCAAATCCTCTCTTCTTCGTCCTTCTCATGGCGGGCTTGACATCCTCGACTCATTCGTCCTGAGAGCATATCATAACAAGTACTTGATAGTAGCCATCGATTACTTCACCAAATGGATAGAGGCCGAAGCATTAACAAAGATCACCGCTCAAAATATCCTACGTTTCTATAAGAGAAACATACTAGCCCGATTCGGTATCCCACAAGCTATAGTCACCAACAATGGGATACAATTCACCGATAAAAACTTCCAAGACTTCGTTGCCCATCTGGGAACCGTACAACACTTCACTTCGGTCGAACACCCCTAAACGAACAGGCAAGTCGAATCTGCAAACAGGGTCATACTACGCGGACTCAGACGAAGACTAGATGAATCAAATGAAACTACTCCATATTCATCCACTTGGGAAACCCCATTCCGACTATCCTATGGAACCGAGGTCGCCATTCCAATAGAGATTTCCAAGCCTTCAAGAAGAATTGAATCTCCCCTCGAAGTGGAGATGAACAACAAATCCTTGAGAGAGGAACTCGACATGATTGAAGAGATAAGAATGGGGGCTTCCCTTAGAGAAGCATCACTCAAACAGAGAATAACCCTCCGCTATGATGCCAAGGTTATTCCTCACGAATTCAACGTCAGAAGCTTGGTCTTTAAACAAAACCTTAAGAGCTCCATTGAAGGGAAGGTCGCAATAAACTGGTAAGGCCCATACCGTGTCTATGCCAAAACGGGAACGGGGGATACTACTTAGAAAATATTCAATGGGAACAACTTACTCGATCATGGAACACCGAAAAACTTAAACAATACTATAGTTGAGGCACGAACAGTTGATACACCTCGAAACCACCCAAGTGCTTATAGCTCGACATCAAATGCTCGCTACTCATATTATGAGCAAGATCTGCCTCGGCGGGGGACTCAAACGAGCCTCGTTGTCTGAGTACCTCGCCCGTTAGAACACCCAGCTCGCGATAGGACATTCACACCACTAATCTCAGGCCTTTAATCAAAGCTTGAGTTCTGGACCAAGCCCAACAAATGAACTGGCCCCCTTTGGTAAGTTACCCAGCACTAGAAAAGACCATACATCATTAAATGAGCATTCCCCCAAAATAACAAGTATCGCATGCATACAACAAACAATGAACATAAAATATTAATATTACATTCACGGCCATGAAGGTCGAATTTGTCATGGAGTTAAAACAAGGACTCCATCCCAACAAAATAAAAATACCAAAACGACCACAAGGGTTGAAACTGTCATTAAATAAAAAGGGCCATGCCCAAACAAACACAACAAAACCAACACATCAACAGGAAATCATTTGGTGGGATGAACAGGCTCTTCTCTGGGGGTCGCTTGCTCGGGAGTATCATCCAAGACCATATATCAAGGAAAGAGGGCCTCTTTATCATACCATCTTCAACATACTGATGAACCCCCATTCCCTCAATCACCAACTCCACGCCCGGGTTCACAACTCGTATTTGGGCTAAGGCATTTTCAAAACTCCCCGTCGAAGCAGCCACTGCATCATTATAAGCCAGTTGTATGCATCCGATTAGATCTGCCCGGGTCCTCAACCCTGCAAAATATTCAGGCTCTCCCTCGACCGGAGAAAAGTCAGCCTTTAATCTCACAACCTTGTCGGCCAACTATTGCTTGTCCTTTCGAGCCGCATCGCATTCATCGACAGTCCGTTTAAGGTCGATGGATAATTTCTCCCGAGCCTCCTCCCGGCTTTTTGCGACCTCCTTCATCTCCTTCAACTTGGTCATGAGCTCCCGAAGCTCAACCTGGGGAGATTGACCGAGTTCGGAAGCAGCCTCCATCTCAAAAATACGCACCCACGTGCCCGCATCCTTAGCAAGAGCTTCCTTTTTGGACGGCCATTCCATTTCTTCCAACAATAGGGACTCTACCCGAGGAAAATTCACGCAGACATGAAATAAGTTCGGTCGAGCAGGAGGAGGAGATTAAATTTCCTTTGCTCTCCCGGTCGGATCCACCATTCCGTCAACTTGAACCCTCTTGTTCTTCAAGGATTGAGGGACAAAGCCCGACCGCATGACTTGTAGACGACTTCCCTGACTAGACTTAGAGGTAACCCCGGTATATTCGGAGACCCCGTTCCTTTCCCCTTCTTCTTTTGTAGTACATTTCAAGGATACGTTCCTGCACGGGATTCATCCTAGCTACAACAAAAAGAATTCACATTAGGATTAGACAAATCTTAAAACATCCAGCAATAACATAAAAGGAAAAAGATGCATGTATATTAAATAATAAAGCATCTACCCAAATAAGCCTTAGGATCCCCGCTAAGAAGGAGATCCCTAACATTGATAAGCGGAGATTCAAAAACATAACCCCTATCTTCTCCCACGAGCGCTTTTCCCGTCTTCCCATACACTAGACCGGGGGAAGAACCTCAACATAAGATGTTATTATGCCAAGGCCGGCCAAATCCTTAGCATCCAATCCCTCTTTGGACCACACATACTGGTCTGTATTCCTACTGAAATTCTCCTACTTCTAATGAAAATTAAACTTAGACACGAGCTGATACACCCGCTCCCCCTTCTCGTTCATCTTAGGAGAACCATCCTCCTTGACAGCGGGAGTCCTCGTAAACACATTAAAAAGAGCCCATTCTGAGATTGGTCGGACTAGCATAAACATGTCCTTACAGAACCGGACAGACTCTTGGTAAGGTTTGAAAAGCTTCCCATTCTATTTTCGAAACGACACCTAACTCCATAAAATTACCCTGTCCGCCTTAGTCGAACTCCTCTGCATAAGATATGAAAAAATAAGGAGAGGGTAGAACCTATCTCCAAATATTCACATATGATCTTAAACGCCCTAATAAAAGTTATCATGTTAGGATGAAGTTGAGATGGAGGCAAACGAAGGTGATCGAACAACGCCACTTGCAAATCAGTGAAGGGGAGACGAAGCCCCAGCTCCCTAAACCAAATATCAAATACTAGAATATGATCAACCTCGTATATCGAGAAAATCCGATGCTCGGGTGTGGGATGTATACTATCCAATCCCTTTGATTCTCCTTCACATTCGCATCATCTCCCTCAGGATCGTACCAATCCACCTCATCAAAAATCTCATTCATATGAGTGGTAAATATGACCCTCTCAAAGCGTTCGGAGCCACCTAAGTGGTCGGATCTTGGCTACCGACCAAAACAACTGACTCTGTCACACCTTCGGTAGATTGAGGTTCCTCCCCTAGGACTTCCTCCGAGGCACTTTCCTCATCAATAGTAAAGTCAAAATACTCTCGCTAGGAACTCCCCAAGCCTTTGTGATAACTCGAAAATGTATTGATTATTTGGATCAATTTATATGAATTTTATCCGCATTTTAATTAATTAAATTACTCTTTATTCGTATTATGCCGGTATTTTTTTATGTTTTCAATTTTTTACCAATTTTAAGGTAAGTGCAAAGAAAGTCAAGAAAAGTCAGACAAATCGTACTCAAAATCCACAAAAGAATAGCATATATGAAAGTATGTGGTGTTTAGCAAAATAGGGGTGTAAAAGAAGTAAAACTGGAAAGAAATACATGAAAAGCAGGCCCAACCCACTTCCAGCACGCGCCTTCCACCAAGAAAACCCTAGGGACCGCAATGGAGCAGGAACGAGACTTCCTCACCAAGGCGAAGCTTGTGACAACCGTTACCAAACCCTAGCAGTCCGTAGCGACCCCTACGGAGGAGATTTCCATGGCGAGAAAATCTTAACCACCCAAGCTACCCAAGCAAATTCTAACTCTATAAATAGGCCACTCTATAACATCCCGATTTTTAAATAGCTAATTATTAATTATTATTATATATTATATTATGTGATAATTAATTTAATTGGGTGTTTTAATTTAAATTTAAATTATTTGAATATGTGTGTTATTTGAATAATTGAGTTTTATGAGTAGAATTATGGTTATTTAGTATTGGGCCTATATATTATGAATGGAAGTAATAGAGAGGTGTTAAGTATTAAGCCCATTAAGACAATCCTAGTTAGTAAGGATCAAAAGGGAATCATAATTAGAATTTTCATTTGGAGAAAGAAGAGAAAGAAGAGAGAGAAGAGAAGAGGAGAAAGAAGGAAAGTGAAGAGGAAACCCTAGAAGAGGAATCTTCAAGAGGTAAGGGTGGAGAATCCATGTTATTGTTTGATTGTATGTTGTGGGTAATGACTAGGAACATGCTAGGTTGTTCAATTTCAATTTCTAGAATCTTTGAATGTTAGGGTTTGAAAGGGAATTGTGTTTTTCAACTTAGAATGATGACCCATGACTAGAAACATATTAGGATACACTTTAATGATGTTATTTGGTTGATTGAAATGGGTTTTATTTGGTAATTTCGTTGGAGAAAGAATCTGGTTCGTAGCAAAAAAAGTGCAGAATCGCAGACCGCACTTAGTGCGAGGAGGAGCCTACTTAGCGCGAAATGTTCTGACTTTTGGGGTTGTTTGTTCAACGAGGTGTGCTTAGCGATAGGTGAGCTTAGCGTGACCTAGAATGAAAAATGTTATTTTTAGGATCTTTTGACATGGAATCTTATATGATTATATTTATTGTAGTATTTTCATATATGTGATTATTTGATCCAATTGTGATTGAATGTGTTTTGGATTGGTTTTGAATACTATTTCAGTGTATGTTTGATTACTTGAGTATTTTGCTAATCTTATTTGATGGAATGTGTTGAATAATATTGGTGGAATGATATGTCATAATGTTATTTGTTATGTGTGATGATATGCATAAGATACATGTGACGATCTTGTTGTTGAAATATAATATTGTGCAATTGATGTATAATTCACATGAGATGAATTGTGATGATATGCTTAGATAATTGAGGTTTTGTGAATAATCTTAATTTACATATGTCGTCTTGGTGAGTTGTACATGCATACATTTGGCTCGATCCTTGTGTAGATAAGTAGCGGTGAAACTGTGGGTTCACAAATTACCCCGATCCATGATGGATAAGTAGAGATGAAAACGTTGGGTTCACATTTGGCTCGATTCAATTTGGAATAAGTAGCAGAGGTTTTTGGTCTTGTCCAGATCGGAAGTAAGGGCTTGGATTCTATGAATGAATCGGAAGCAGGATTAACGAATTTTTCCCAAAAACTTGGTACCACATGTATATTGAGTCACATATCATTGTTGTGACATGAGACATTATTGAACATGCAATGTGTGAAATGAAATTGGTGATGTCTAATCATATGGATTAATTGGATTATTTGAATGGATCATAATTATGCTATGTATGAACATATTGTACTTGTAACGTTTGTATGATCACGTTATCTAGAAATATTATTTGAAGTGTGTGGAATTCATGAATAAATGCGGTTTCTTCATTATTTCTATTTATATACTTTGGAATAATGATGTGAATTCTCACTATTCTATTATGATGTTGCATCTACGTGGGTAACGTGCAGGTTCCAATGATAGTGGTGCTTCACACGAGACTAGTTGAAGAGTCAAGCTAGTTTATTCATTACTAGGTAGTCTAGTCATTACTCTGGTCATGTAACACAGGAATTATCTGGATTTCTTCTTTGATGAGATATTGTTATGTATACTCATCTAATTTGATTTGCATGATTGAGATACTATGCTGATGTGGCCTTGGTGTCGATGTATGAATTCTGAGGACTTGAGTATGTTATGGATTCATCGCTTTTTCATCCGATGATTATAGTATGGGATGTAATCATTGATAGCATTTGTGAACATTAAATGATCCACTGTGAAATGCATGATTTATTTTAAAGCATGAGATTCAAATATGTGTTATGATTATGACCAGTGTGCATGTATTGTTTTAATTGTAAAGTAAATCATGTGACGCCCTCTTCTTATGCATTTTATTTACTCTAATTGTGCAATAATTATTTGGGGAATTAGAGGGGGTGTTGAATTATGGTATCAGAGCAATGGTCGGTCAGAGTTGGCCAGGTTATTAATTGATTTAACTCCTGTTGTATTTGATTTATGTATCGACATGATCAATGTTGTTCTGTCATTTGATGTCTTAGGAAGATTGTAGATTGGAGAACTATTTTCCAGAAGATTGTCGTGGAAAGAAAGAGGTGGAATTTCTTGAGTTGAAGCAAGGTAATGGAACCGTGGCTGAGTATGCTGCAAGATTTCAAGAGCTGATTAAGTATTGTCCTGATTACAATACTATGAATTCTGAGAGATCTAAGTGTATGAAGTTTGTGAATGGTTTGAGACCTGATATCAAGAAGGCTATTGGATATCAACAGATTACTCGTTTTGCTGAGTTGGTGAACAAGAGTAGGATTTATGATGAGGATAGTAGGGAGAGTGGTTCTTACTACAAGAATGTGAATGATAGGAAGGGAAAAGGTCAATTCCGTGGGAAACCTTATGAGGATAAGAAGAAAGCTAGTGTTGGAAAGAAGTCAAGTGGGGGAGGATCATCTGCCCGCTTAAGTGTTACAAGTATGGTGTGGAAGGACATCATGCTTATGATTGTGGGAAGGATGTTGGAAAGGATGTTATGAAATTCCATAGGCGTGGCAAGGCCGGCCATAGAGTTGATGATTGTAGATTTTGTGCGGGTGTGACTTGTTACAATTATGGTGAATGAGGTCATATTAGTACTAAGTGTGAGAAGTCGAAGGAGGAGCAAGCAAAAGAGAAAGTGTTTGCATTGTCTGGTGCTAAGACTCCGGTTGAGGATAGACTTATCCGAGGTACGTGCTTTATTAATGGTACACCTTTGATTGCTATCATTGATACTGGTGCAATGCATTCTTTTATTTCTGCAGATTGTGTAAGAGATTGAATCTTGAATTGTCTAATATGCATGGAAATATGATCATTGATACTCCTGCTATGGGTTCTGTTAGTACTTCTGTTGCATGTCTAAATTGTCTGTTGAGTATTTTTGGTAGAGATTTTCGGATGGATTTAGTTTGTCTTCCGTTAGATCAATTGGATTTGATTCTTGGTATGGTTGGAATACAATCATTTTTATCAACTGCTTTGACAAGTCGATTATCTTTCTTAATTCGTGTCAAGAATGATTTGTTTTTGTCGCTAAGCAAATGGATAAATCTTTGAAAGATGGTGCTGTGTTGTTTGCTTTATTGGCATCATTGGATCTCAGTGAGAAACAAGCTATGGGTGGATTTCCTGTTGTTTGTGATTTTCTTGAGGTATTTCTTGAGGATGTAAGTGATTTGTTTCTAGGCGTGAGGTGGAGTTTTCGATTGATTTAGTTCTTGGAACTAGTCCTATTTTGATGGCTCCGTATCGGATGTCTGCTTCTGAGTTGAAAGAGTTGAAGAGTCAACTTGAAGATTTGATTGAAAAGAGGTTTATTCGTCCGAGAGTATCTCCGTGGGGTGCACCTATTTTGTTAGTTAAGAAGAAGGAAGGTTCTATGAGGTTGTGTGTTGATTATAGACAACTGAACAAGGTGACGATTAAGAACAAGTAGAACTTCCGAGGATTGATGACTTGATGGATTAGTTGGTTGGTGCTTTTGTTTTTCAATAAGATTTATTTGAGGCCTGGTTATCATCAGACTTGTGTGAATGTTGAGGATATTTAGAAGACTCCTTTTAGGACAAGGTATGGTCACTATGAGTATTCGGTAATGCCGTTTGGTGTGACTAATGCTCGTGGTGTGTTTTTGGAATATATGAATAGGATTTTTCATGAGTATCTAGATCAATTTGTGGTTGTGTTTATTGATGATATTCTGATTTATTCCAAGAGTGAAAGAGATCATGCTAAACATTTGAGGATTGTGTTATCTGTGTTAAAAGAGAAGAAGTTGTATGCTAAGCTTTCTAAGTGTGAGTTTTGGTTGAAGGAAGTGAGTTTCCTTGGGCATGGGATTTTGAGTCGTGGTATATGTGGATCCTTCTAAGGTTGATGTTGTATCTCGTTGGGAAGCTCCAAAATCTGTTTATGAGATTAGAAGTTTTCTTGGTTTGGCTGGTTATTATCGTAAGTTTGAAGGATTTTCTAATTTGGCTTTACCGTTGACGCAATTGACGATGAAAGGTCAAGCTTTTGTTTGGACTTTGCAGTGTGAATCTAATTTTAAAGAGCTTAAGAGAAGGTTAATGACCGGTCCTATTTTGATTTTGCCTAATCTGGCAGAACTATTTATGGTGTATTATGATGCTTCATTGATGGGTTTAGGAGGTGTGCTGATGCATAATAGACAAGTGGTAGCTTATGCTTTGAGGCAACTTAAAGTTCATGAGAGTAATTATCCGACGCATGATTTAGAGTTAGCCGCAGTTGTGTTTATGTTGAAGATTTGGAGGCATTATTTCTTTGGTTCGATATTTGAGGTGTATAGCGATCATAAGAGTTTGAAGTATATGTTTGATCAAAAGGAATTGAATATGAGGCAAAAAAGATGGTTAGAATTCTTGAAAGATTATGATTTTGGTTTGAATTATCATCCGGGTAAAGCGAATGTTGTATCTAATGCACTAAGTAGGAAATCTTTGCATATGTCGATGTTGATGGTGCGAGAATTGGATTTGCTTAAACAATTCCGAGATTTGAGTTTGGTTTGTGAAGCAACGTCTTCGTGTGTTAAGCTTGGTATGTTGAAGCTTACTAGTGGTATTTTGGATGAGATTTGAGAAGGTCAAGAAATCTGATTTGGTTTTGGTAGATAAGTTGATGTTGATCAATCAAGGTCGAGGTGGTGATTTTCGGATTGATGAGAATGGTATCATCAGGTGTCGTGATAGAGTTTGAATTCCAGAAGTTGGGGATTTGTAAAAGCGAATTCTTGATGAAGGACATTGTAGTGGATTAAATATTTATCCTGGTGCTACTAAAATGTACCAAGATTTGAGGAAATTATTCTGGTGGTCAGGTATGAAAAAGAATATTGCTGGGTTTGTGTATTCTTATTTGATTTGTCAGAAGTCGAAGATTGAACATTAGAAACTGTAACAACCCAATTCTACCCCTCGTAATTAATAATAAAATCAGTTTCAAAATTTCATCCAACAAAATTGAGGCATCACATATTCGCATTTTCATCACTTTGCATTATAATGCACATCACAAACATCAAAAGTCGGATATACCAATTCATAACATAATTCATCATATACACATATGATTATTCACAACACAGCGGATGTGTTCACAAAATATACATAACATCATGTTATCATCTATACATAAAGTTATAACATCATAAGATAGTATAAATAAACTATCCTATCAAAATAATAACGTCGCCCAAATCCCGAGTGTTACTACGATCAGATCAGAGCGACTCAAAATAAAGAGACTCGAGCTAATCCTCGTCATCCTCGTGGATCACTTGCACGTTACCAATATAAAGGCAACGACGAAACAAGTAAAGGGTGAGATACTCCAAAACATATAATTAAAGGCATGATAATATATATATATATATATATAGTTTTGGAATTATAAATGATATAAGTTAATAAGAGTATGCCAACATATATTAAAAGCTTACATACTTTAAATTAGCATTTAGTGTATAAAATTAACACTTTAACTTCGTCACATAATCATTATACTCGCATCAACACAGAGTATCATATATCATCGCAATTCAACATCATCCATCAATTAAAACCCAACACCAAACAACTCAAACATAAACATAACCGACTCCATGAGACACGACTACGTTATGCATGTGGTACCCGTCGCTTTGTCCATAATTAGGAACACTTGGCATAAAGCCCATTGTCGCTTGGCATAAAAGCCCTCGTCGCCAATGCAATGTATGTGACTCAATAATAAAGACAACACAACAACACATCATCATCGCTCATCAAAATTGACATTAAGTCCACGTCGCCATAATTATCCACATCAAGATAAACATATTATCGCATCGCATATCAACAAGTATTCATTAATAAATACACCGTCGCAAACATCATGTTTATTCACACCACATCATTATCAATTAATTCACCAAATTCCAAAAATGGAAAAATTGTCAAAACACCAATAATCGTCGCGAAAGCCATTCTTAATAACCGACATTAATCATAATTGTCAACATCGCAATCGGATTGTCCATACGTGTCTTAAATCGAATAAAATCCATAGAAATACTATCCCATTTCTATTCTGGGATCTCTAACGGTTGCATCAACCATGCAGGTTTCTGATGCTCCAATTTAGACTTCTGACAAGTCAAACAAGCATAAACAAACTGGGCCACCTCTCTTTTCATGCCCGACCACCAAAATAGTTTCCTTAAATCTTGATACATTTTGGTCGCTCCGGGATGAATACTCAAATTTCTTCTTTGACTTTCTTTCAAGATCATTCTCTTTAAATCCACATCATCGGAATACAAATCCTATCTCGGAACCTCAAAACACCCTGAGCATCCAACTTGAAATCTTCATTTTCAGTTTGTCCAATACCAACTAACAAATCAACAAGTTTCACATCAAGCTTTTGAGCTTCTCTAATGCCATCAATGAAATCATTATTGATCTTCAACATTCCCAAGATACCACTCTTCGGCGTCACTTCTATCACAAGACTCATATCTCTAAATTGTTCAATCATTTCCAACTCTTTCATCCTCAAAAGTGACATATGCAACGTCTTTCTACTTAAAGCATCGGCCACCACATTCACTTTACCAGGATGGTAATTCAATCCAAAATAAGAGTCTTTCAACAATTCAAGCCCTCGCCTTTGTCTCATATTAAGCTCTTTTTGATCGAACAAGTATTTCAAGCTTTTATGGTCACTAAATACTTCAAATCTAGAACCATAAAGATAATGCCTCCAAATCTTAAGTACAAAAACAACTGCTGCAAGTTCCAAATCATGAGTAGGATAGTTCTTCTCATGAATCTTCAATTGCCTAGAAGCATAAGCAACCACCTTGCCATTTTGCATAAGCACACCACCTAAACCCATTTTAGAAGCATCACAATAAACAACAAACGGTATTTCAGGATTTGGTAGAATCAAGATCGGAGCCGTTGTTAACCTTTTCTTCAATTCAACAAAACTTTCTTCACACTTGACATCCCACACAAAAGCAATTCCTTTACAAGTCAACTTTGTCAAAGGAAGTGCCAACTTAGAAAAACCTTCAATGAACCTCCTGTAGTAACCAGTCAAACCTTAGAAACTTCTAATTTCAGTAAGAGATTTAGGACTTTCCCATCTTAACACAGCATCAACCTTAGAAGGATCAACCGCGATGCCATCACCAGAAATGACATGCCCCAAAAAGCTCACTTCACAAAACCTGAACTCGCACTTTGACAAATTAGCATAGAGCTTCTTCTCTTTCAGAACTTCTAACACAATGCGTAAATGTTCTGCATGCTCTTCTTCTGATTTAGAATAAACCAGAATATAATGAAAACAACCACAAAATGATCCAAGTAAGGATGGAAAATACGATTCATGTACTCCATGAATACTCCCAGTGCATTAGTGACACCGAAAGGCATCACCGAATACTCGTAATGTCCATACCTCGTCCTGAAAGCAGTTTTCTGAACACCTTCTTCTTTCACCCTTATTTGATGGTAACCCGATCTCAAATCAATCTTGCTAAACATGCGAGCGCCAACCAATCGGTCCATAAAATCATCAATTCTAGGAAGTGGATACCTATTCTTGATAGTTACTTTATTCAACTGACGATAATCAATACAAAGTCTCATGCTACCATCTTTCTTCTTCACCAAAACATGAGCTCCCACGGTGATACACTTGGTCTAACAAATTTCTTCTCGAGCAAATCTTCTAATTGGCTCTTCAATTCTGCTAACTCAGATGCGGACATCCTGTATGGTGCCATAGAGATAGGTCTGGTACCAGGGACAAGATCCACAGAAAATTCAACTTCTCATTCTGAAGGTGCTTTAGGAATCTCATCAGGAAATACTTCGGGAAAGTCGCACACCATCGGAAAGTTTGCAATTACCGATTGACTCTCCACAGAAAGAGTCGCCATCAACAAGAAAACCAATGCTTCATCTTTCATGAACTCATTCAATTGTTTCGTCGACATCAACATAGTTTGATCTTCTTCCACTAAGGAAGAAAACCTCACAGTGTTGTCATTGCAATTGATATGGACATAGTTAGCTTTCAACCAATCCATACCCAGAACCACGTCCAACCCAACAAGCGGTAAACAAATAAGATCCACCACAAAGTCTCTATGAAAGATTGATAAAGGGCAACTTGTACACACAAAAGAAGTAGTAACCGTTCCCTTAGCCGGAACTTCAATCACCATATCTCTATCTAGAGATGACGAAGTGAGACCCAATCTCTTTACACAACCAGCAACAATAAAACAATGAGTACCACCAGTTTCAATAATAGTAATAAGAGGAATGCTATTAATGAAACTAGTACCTCGAACAAGACCATCTTCGTTTGCCGTCATAGCACCCGACAAAGAAAACACCTTCCCCGCTCCTTGAGTTCTCTTAGGCTTCTTACATTGAGAACTAATGTGACCTCCCTCGCCATAATTAAAACAGACCACACCCTTATGTTTGCAATCACGAGTCACATGACCCACTTCACCACATTGGACACATCTCACCTCATTCTCCTTAGCCCTCACATCACTTCGACAAACATTACTTTTGTGACCAGGTTTCCCACATTTGTAACAAACAATACTAGCAGGAGCATCTCCCCCACTAGTCCTTCGCCCTTGAAACGCTTTCTGTTTCCCTTTACCAGCCGGAGTATCATAAGGTTTCCCACGGCTCTGTTGACCCTTGTTTCTCTTATCAGACATAATCTTATAGTGTGCATTACTTTCTTCCTCGAAGATTCTACAACTATCAATTAAATCCGCAAAGACAAGGTTTTTCTAATAACCAATCACTTTCTTAATCTCAGGACGCAAGCCACTCTCAAATTTAATGCACTTAGAAAACTCGGCATTCTCTCCATCATAGTGAGGATAGAACTTAGCCAGCTCGGTAAACTTTGCAGCATAATCAGTGATAGACATATTCCTTGTTTCAGCTCAAGGAACTCTATCTCCTTCTTTCCCCGAACATCCTCCGGGTAATACTTCCTCATGAATTCCCTACGGAAAACTCCCCACGTCACTTCCTCACCAGTAACCCCAAGCCTCTGACGAGTGTCAACCCACCAGTCATCAGCCTCTTCACTTAACTTATGGGTACCGTAATGGATTTTCTACACACGAGTGTAATCCATCACACGGAAGATTCTTTCAATCTCCTTCAACCAAGTTAAAGCACCTTCAGGATCATACTTTCCTTGGAAAGTAGGGGGACTCTCGCCTTGGAAGGTTGCCAAACTACGAGACCCAGCGTTCTCGTCTGCATTCGGCGGGTGTTGGAAAGCCTCGTGGATCACCTACACGTTACCAATATAAAGGCAACGACGAAACAAGTAAAGGGTGAGATACTCCAAAACATATAATTAAAGGCATGATAATATATATATATATATATATATAGTTTTGGAATTATAAATGATATAAGTTAATAAGAGTATGCCAACATATATTAAAAGCTTACATACTTTAAATTAGCATTTAGTGTATAAAATTAACACTTTAACTTCGTCACATAATCATTATACTCGCATCAACACAAAGTATCATATATCATCGCAATTCAACATCATCCATCAATTAAAACCTAACACCAAACAACTCAAACATAAACATAACCGACTCCATGAGACACGATTACGTTATGCATGTGGTACCCGTCGCTTTGTCCATAATTAGGAACACTTGGCATAAAGCCCATCGTCGCTTGGCATAAAAGCCCTCGTCGCCAATGCAATGTATGTGACTCAATAATAAAGACAACACAACAACACATCATCATCGCTCATCAAAATTGACATTAAGTCCACGTCGCCATAATTATTCACATCAAGATAAACATATTATCACATCGCATATCAATAAGTATTCATTAATAAATACACCGTCGCAAACATCATGTTTATTCACACTACATCATTATCAATTAATTCACCAAATTCCAAAAACGGAAAAATAGTCAAAACACCAATAATCGTTGCGAAAGTCATTCTTAATAACCGGCATTAATCATAATCGTCAACATCGCAATCGGATTCTCCATACGTGTCTTAAATCCACTAAAACACGATTCGATTCAATTTAACTGTAATTTGGCCTATTTCAGGTCGTTTCATAAAAACTTGTAATTTTGAAAAACTAACCTCACCACTACGTTCTACACGTCGAACTTAGCTAGCACGTCAATTTTCGTTGAATTCAGAGGAACTTGCTCCGTCGTCGAATTTACCGAAATCGGAAAATCGGAACATAATCGGGTTCTAAATTTAATCGGCTAACTTATGTCCTAATTATATCTTATTAATATAAACTATTACTAGGTGAAATTGGAAAGAATTAAAGAAACAGAAGTTATCTTGAAGAATTATGCAGAAACCATTATGCAGAAAACAGAAAACCTATTTTACAGAAAACAGAAAAATCACAAATTTCGTTTCATTCCCAGCATCACAGGGACGAACGTCCCTTGTTTCTTGTTCTTGGATGGAGGAGGGTGCCTCGGGGAGGGCCGTCCCTCGAGGTGGGCGCCTCCCCCATGCCACCTCCTCCAATCCATCTCCTTCATAGCTTCGGTACACATACCTGCATTTTCTGGTTTTATTTTACAGTTTATATTTTTTCCATTTTAACACTCCTAGTTCCTACAAGCTTGACAATAAAACACCCACAATCCATACTCCTAACTCAACATTTCTAGGTTATTTCAACAATCAACCAACCAAAACTCATGAACCAACTATCAATTTTTCCTAAACCCAAAATATATCAATCAAAACCCTAACTATATGAGATGGAGAATCAAACCCCTTACCTCAAAAGTTTGGATGATTCTTGATGATCCCACAAACCCAACCTTGCTCTTATCTTGCTTCTTCTTCTTCTTCTTCTTCTTCTTCTTCTTCTAAAACCCTCTCTTTGCTTCTAAGCTTCTATGTTGGTTTTTTGGTGTTATGTTGGAAAGAAAATGAGGAAAGTGTTTTATAATGGTATTTTCTTACTAGTAAACTAAGGGTGTAAACCCAATCCTAAGCCATTTGTCCTCACACCCCTAACTTAATTAATTAATTAACACCTTAATAATATCTAATAATATTATTAACTCAATTAATTAAAATAATTTCGAGGAATTAAATATCGGTCCGAATAATATTTTACCGAACCGAACGAAACGTCGCCAAATATATTAATAGATATATCGATTAATATAAATATTCTCGTCTCCAAAACAATCGTCAAACGGTAACTCAAAAATATTAATGTAATATTAAATAAAATGGGCGTTACAGAAACCATCTGGTTTGTTGCAGCCGTTATCTATTCCTGAGTGGAATTGGGATAACATTTCTATGGATTTTGTTTCTGGATTTGCAAGGACTCTGAGTAGTCATGATTATGTTTGGGTTCTAGTGGATAGATTGTTGAAATCTGCTCACTTTATTCCAATTTTGATGGATTATCCTATGGAGAATTTTGCCAAGTTGTATATTGAGAAAGTTATGAGTTTGCATGGTGTTTTGTCGAGTATTGTTTTGGATTGAGATCCGAGGTTTAATTCGAATTTTTGGGAAGGTTTGCAAAGTGATTTGGGTACAAGTTGCGTTTTAGTTCAGCGTATCATCTGCAAACTGATGGTCAGACTGAAAGAGCGATTCAATCATTGGAAGATCTTTTGAGAGCTTGTGATTTAGAGCATGGAGGTGCTTGGGATAGTTATTTGCCTTTAATTGAGTTTACCTATAACAATAGTTTTCATTCGAGTATTGGAATGGCTCAGTTTGAAGGTTTGTATGGACGAAGGTGTAGGGCGTTTGTGTTGGTATGAATCCAGTGAGAGTTCTGTGGTTGGACCTGAGATAGTTCAGCAGACTACGGATAAGATTAAGATGATTAAGGAAAAGATGAAGATTGCCCAGAGTCATCAGAAGAGTTATCATGATAAGAGGAGGAAAGATCTTAGCTTTGAGAAAGGCGATCACGTGTTTTTGAGAGTTACTCCTATGATTGGTGTTGGTAGAACATTAAAGTCAAGGAAGTTGACTCCGTGTTTTATTGGTCCTTATCAAATTGCTGAGAAGACTGTTGAAGTAGCCTATCAAATTCATTTGCCGCCATCACTTGCTAATCTTCATGACGTATTCCATGTATCTCAATTGTGGAAGTATATACGAGATATATCTCATGTTGTGCCGCTAGATGATGCGCAAGTTAGAGATAATTTGACGATTGAGACTTTACCGATGCGTAATGAGGATTGAGAAGTTAAGCAACTTCGAGGGAAGGAGATCGATGGTGAAAATCTTTGAAGTGAGGGAGAGTTGTAACATCCCGATTTTTAAATAGCTAATTATTAATTACTAATTATTATTATATATTATATTATGTGATAATTAATTTAATTGGGTGTTTCAATTTAACTTTGAATTATTTGAATGTGTGTTATTTAAATAATTGAGTTTTATGAGTAGAATTATGGTTATTTAGTATTGGACCTATATATTATGAATGGAAGTAATAGAGAGGTGTTAAGTATTAAGCCCATTAAGACAATCCTAGTTAGTAAGGATTAGAAGGGAATCATAATTAGAATTTTCATTTGGATAAAGAAGAGAAAGAAGAGAAGAGAAGAGGTGACAGAAGGAAAGTGAAGAGGAAACCTTAAAAGAGGAATCTTCAAGAGGTAAGGGTGGAGAATCCATGTTATTATTTGATTTTATGTTGTGGGTAGTGATTAGGAACATGCTAGGTTGTTTAATTTCAATTTCTAGAATCTTTGAATGTTAGGGTTTGAAAGTGAATTGTGTTTTTCAACTTAGAATGATGACCCATGACTAGAAACATGTTAGGATACCCTTTAATGATGTTATTTGGTTGATTGGAATGAGTTTTATTTGGTAATTTTGTGGGAGAAAGAATCTGGTTCGTAGCAGAAAAAGTGCAAAATCGCAGACCACGCTTAGCGTGAGGAGGAGCCCGCTTAGCGCGAAATGTTCTGACTTTTGGGGTTGTTTGTTCAGCGAGGTGCGCTTAGCATGATAGGCCGAGCTTAGCGTGACCTGGAATGAAAAATATTATTTTTAGGATCTTTTGACATGGAATCTTATATGATTATATTTATTGTAGTATTTTCATATATGTGATTAATTGATCCAATTGTGATTGAATGTGTTTTGGATTGGTTTTGAATACTATTTCAATGTATGTTTGATTAATTGAGTATAGTATGTGCTAATCTTAGTTGATGGAATATGTTGAATAACATTGGTGGAATGATATGTCATAATGTTATTTGTTATGTGTGATGATATGCATAAGATACATGTGATGATCTTGTTGTTGAAATACAATGTTGTGCAATTGATGTATAATTCACAAGAGATGAATTGTGATGATATGCTTATCTAATTGAGGTTTTGTGAATAATCTTAATTTGCATATGTCGTCTTGGTGAGTTGTACATGCATACATTTGGCTCGATCCATATGTAGATAAGTAGCGTGAAACTGTGGGTTCACAAATTGGCTCGATCCATGATGGATAAGTAGCGGTGAAATGTTGGGTTCACATTTGGCTCAATTCCATTGGGAATAAGTATCAGAGGTTTTTTGTCTTATCTGGATCAAAAGTAAGGGATTGGATTCTATGAATGAATCGGAAGCAGGTTAACGAAATGTTCCCGAAAACTTGTTACCACATACATATTGAGTCACATATCATTGTTATCATATGAGTCATTATTGAATATGCAATGTGTGAAACGAAATTGTGATATCTAATCATATGGATTAATTGGATTGTTTGAATGGACAATAATTATGCTATGTAGAACATATTGTAATTGTAACGTTTGTATGATCATGTTATCTTGAAATATCATTTGAAGTGTGTGGAATTCATGAATAGATGCGGTTTCTTAATTATTTCCATTTATATCATACGGTGGGAGAACTGACTTGTTTGTTTTGCGTTTTATTGCAAATGTTACGGATACCAAGAGTCGCCACCGACTTTTCTTTAATCCAATTAAGGGAAGGCGAAAAGAACAGGAAAAGACCTTCGTTAGATTCTGAGTAAGGGAGGCAGTTATGAAAAGGGAAGGGATTAGCACCCTTTCCATCTGTAGTTATCTACGGGCTCTTAATTGATTATCTCACTTCGAACTTTTCTTTCTGTGTTTGTCTGTTTGAAAGGATGTTTTTAAAAAGGACATTTCTCTTTGACTTCGTAATGATTCTCACTGGAATGTGTACGAAGTGTTCGGAAATGTTTTGTTTTGAAAAAATGTTTAACTTTGTAATGATTCACGTTGGAATGTATACAACGTGTTTGAAAAAGTTTTTGAAAATAGTGTGAGGTGTGAAAAGTATTTTCATAGAGCAAGCAATTAAGAGTCAATTACCTACTCAGAATGGTCGTTTCCATGTTATTTTGCTTTCCTTTAGGGTAGTGCTATCCATACCATTAGTTGTTAGGTAACTCTATCCGATGGATGTAAAGGGACATTCGGAAGGGTCATCGTATGGTCATAGAAGGAAACATATAAGGATACCTTAGCATATTCGTAGGGACGATCATCACTTTTCGTAGGCAACAACCGAGGAACGAGATCATGTATTTGTAGGTAACAATCGAGGGTCATCGAGGGACTATGATCTTTGTATCGAAGGGACTGTGATGATATTATTCTTGAGCCTCTTAGCTAAGATATCCCTACGTTCGAGGGACATGACCATCGTTTCGAAAGGCAGCAAGAAAGGATACCCTAAGGGGGGTGCATGTGTGAAGAGTGTGTTGTATTCAGATATGTTTAGCTTGTGATTAATGTGATCTACGTTGCTTGATTAATCTTGCCATACACGCCTAATTACTAACAGTTAAATATGTACGAAAATTAAAGTGCGGAAAGTAAAACTCCTACGCTATTACATGGCTTTGGGGCGGATACATAATAGAGGTGCAGAAAGTAAAGTGCGGAAAAATAAATCCTATGCTATTACAAAAATAACCTTGCAACCTATACATTGATTTCTAATATTTAAATATGAAAATAAAAGAAATAAATTGCAAGAAAAATATCTAATGATAAAAGAAAATGTCTAAACCCTAATTGCAAAGGAAAAATAGTTTTTGATATTTTTTAGATTGATTTTAATGTAGAAAAACCTAATTTTCAGTTAATTGTTAATTAATTATGAAAAATAATTTAAATTATGAGAAAAATAAATTATTTTTGTGTCAATAATTAATTAAATGTTTAATTAACCTAAATCTGAAACTAAAATATTTTTGTAATTTTTGAAAATGGTTAAATTAATTTTGAAAAGAAAATTAAGTGAAAATTAAGAAAATAGGAAAAATAAGAAAAGAAGGAAAGTGAGAAAACAGAAAAGAAAAGGGGGTCACCAGGGGTCGAACCCAGGACCCCCTGGTTATACCGGCTGCCTACTAAGCTAGGATGCTTAGTTGTTCTGGAATTACATCCATGTGATTATAAGTGTTCGCCACGTATGTTATTTTGACTTTTCAAAACAAGTCCGCCATGTGGGTCCTGGTATTAACAAGTGAGCCAATTAAATCGCGCCATAGCACCATGCACGCCTATGAAAAGTCTTCGCCTGAGACGTCACCGGAGCTAGGGCTTCGGTCGTCTTCTCCAGCCACCCCATTTTGTAAAACCTATGAAATCAAATAGAAAACAAGAACAAAGTGCCCAGATTCAATAATTAGACCCTTGCGAACACAATGGTGGGGGTTGTTTGTCCGAAAACAACTTGTAACTAAGGATACGAAGCTTCATCAAGCTTCTGCCCTAACCATGGTGTTTTTCAATTTACACGTTAAAGCTTGCTCTTAATGCTTCAAACCTGTTCTAAGGGTTATCCTAAGATAACACAAACAAACGAAATCAGTTAGTAATGTATGGATTAAGTGAATCGAATTAGAGAAAAATACCAAACCGTTGCTACACGATCTGCATGTTCTAAGGAGTTTTGGCCTTGTGGAATGGTATGGATCAAGTCCTGGGAACCTCAGGAGCACGAATGGATGGCTGTTTTGGCTTGAAACTGGCTGGAAATAGGGTTTCAAATTTTGCAAGTTTCTTGAATTTTTGAGAGATTTAGGGTTTTTATGGAGGCTAGGGTTTCGTGTTTGTAGCATCTGGGATCAGTGTGTATATATACTAGAGTGAATTAGGTTAATAATCATGAAAGAATTAGGTGCCAATCAATGAGAAAATATTTGATTTGTGATGAAACCAAATATTTCCTATTTTGAATCAATCTCAATCAATTCTCTTGCCAATCTCAATAATTTCGAAATTGACAGCTTGTATGGCTTGCTTGGACCTCAAGAATGGTAAAAAATCAACCTTGCACTTAATGTTTAGATTTTATATCTTATATTTTAATTAAATTGGTTTTAAATGAATAGAAATCCAAAATTAATAAAAATAAAAGATAAAAGGCGTGGCCTTGGGCTTGGAGGTTCTAATTTAGATAAGAAACAAGTTTGAACCAAGAAAAGTTAGGCCCATTTAGAAAAAAATTGATTTTTTCAAGTATTTCTCTTCATGCACCTCCTCAAAAATGTCAAACTTGCATAACTTGTATCTTGCTCAATTTTTAACATTTTTGGGTGTTCTTGGACTTTTTAGAAAGCTAAAGATGTCCTCTAAACACTCCTTTTTGTTTCATATTCATTGAAGTTTCCATGTTCATGAACACTTCTTTGCAAAAAGATGACTTTTTGTTGACTTTTTAAAAGGACCTGTAATATTTTGATCCATAACTTCCAAATGAAGCATTTTTGGCCAAAGCTTGTGAGACATGAAGTTGTAGAGAATTGAGTTCTCTTAAAAATGAGCTTTGGTGGAGAAATTTTTGATAAAGTATGTGAAAGTTATGCCTGGTTTAAGTTCTGTTGACTTTTGTCTGAAAAACCCTAATTAGAAACTTTGTCTTTTGATCAAATCTTGACTTTCCTTGAGGAATCATGGTCAACCCTTGATCAAATGATGAATATTACTTCAAAATATTGATGTTGACCAAAAATTATGAAGTTTGACAGTATGTTGACCACAGTTGACTTTTTGTCCAATATAACTGATTTTCAACCATCTGAGCAACTGACTGAGCAGATTTGACTTGTAAGGATTGAAACTTGACATGGTGATTCTTTGAAGCATATGATGAGATATGATGACCACTTGGAGCCTTGGAAATTCATTCTGACTTGAGAGAATCAATACCCTAGTTTGGATTGATTGCTTAGGAGAGGGTTTGTCTAGTCAACCCTTGTCATATCCTTAAGTATGGAGATGTGAATTGTCTTGGGAAGTAGGAGGGAAAATTTTGGGGTATGAGAGTTTCCCCTATTCAATCTTCTTGTACTGGAAGGGTTAGATTGGTATGCTTGCCTTTCGTGACAATTTGGAGAAGCTGATAGAATGGGCTTATAGATGCAATTTGGAGAAGCTGATGTTGGAGAGTGAGTCGTATGCTAGACTTTGCATTCGTCTTTTGGATGAGAGAAATATCGGAGATGGGCTTAAAGATGCCATCCGGGTTGATGAAGATGTGTAGTCGGAGATGGGCTTAAAGATGTCATCCGAGGTGGTTGAGAGAGTCAGAATAAACCTTTATCTTGGCTATTTTTTAGATGAATAGTTGTCAGCATGCGGATAGTTTTCCCGTCTTGTTTCAAGTGTTAATCCATGATCTGCTATGTAGAAATAATTTGTATGGTCGTTCAGATAGTTTTCCCGTCTTGTTTCGGGTATTAATCTTTGACCTTCTATTTTGGAAGATAGCTTTTACCTGCTGGGGAAATAAACCTTGACAAGATATGGTTAGTTCTATGCAGATTATGATGCATGCGAGTATATGGCAATGCTTGTGAATGACACACATTATGATTTTTATGAATAATGTATGAATGTAGATGTTGTGGTATTTCAAAATATATCCACCTTGAAGAAGATAGGAACGTTCTTCTGGAGATATTTGATTTCTGCTTGGGGATGAAGTTGTTGAAAACCCTTAACTAGGGATAAAGGAGATTCAGATTCCTCCGATGCACTATCTAACCAAGTTTCGAGTCTGGATATTGCTGCTGTTGGGGGAATGATAATCATTGAGAGATACTCAACTAAAGATGAATATCTTGTATAGAGACCTTGCTGGGGGACGATGTGGTATGGAATAACCTGTTACTTCTTGGAGACTGATGTAATTGGTTGATGTGTTATTGCTCGGGGACCAATGTAACGTGATGACTTGAGAATGTAGATAAGTTTGATAGGATCACTGCTCGGGGACTGACGTGATGAATATAGAGGATCACCGCTCGGGGACTAACGTGATGAAGTTGATAGGATCACTGTTTGGGGACTAATGTGATGAAGTTGATAGGATCACTGCTCGGGGACTAACGTGATTGAAGATGATATGATCACTGCTCGGGGACTAATGTGATGAATATGATAGGACCACTGCTCGAGGATTAACATGATGAAGTTGATAGGATCACTGCTCGGGGAATAACATGATGAAGTTGATAGGATCACTGCTCGGGGACTAACGTGATGAAGTTGATAGGATCACTTCTCGAGGGCTGACGTGAGGAAGTTGAAGTGTTTGAACACTATTGTTGGAGAGTGATGTCTTTGTAGGGAGAGCGATGGCTCTGTGGGGGATTATAGAGATGATCTTGTGGAGATATTTCTTGTGAAAGTGACTGTAGGGATTGTATTGGTGACTTTAGTCATCATCTCAATTCCTAGAGCCTGTAGTAATTACTGTTTTTGTTCGCTTTTCATATGTTTGTGAATAGATGTTTATTGTCAGATGCACATAATCATTCAAAGCAATCATTGGACTTTATGCAAATAAAACAATAAAAATTGGAACTGGAAAAGAGGAATTTGCTTGGAAAGGGGCCTATAGTCAGGCAATTTGTATACAGGAGACAAATATCCTAGTAAGAGGAAATTGTCAGAATAGTAAAAAGCTATGTGGAAACAATCTCGTCGAGCTTCAACTGTGCTATTGCTCATATATTTTCGATTATCTCATCTCCTTGCTGGTAGAAGAAAGTGATTGAACTGATTTGTGCCATTCGAATCTTGAAGATGATAGTAGTGTAGTCGTAAGTAGGTGATATGGACGAGACATAGTCGCTTAAATCCCTAAATTTTTCCTAGACCGCCCTTTTGGATTTTCAATCTACCAGGATACCCTTTTTGCCCAAGCCGCCTTTGCAGGTTTTTGACTTGTCGTGTGTACATTTTTGTATATATATCCTTAAATTTTGCCCAAACCTTTTTGGTTCGCCAGGATGCCCTTATTTTTGCCTAGGCCAGTCAACCTAGCGGGTCTCGTTTATGCGTAGTATTTTTTGACTATGTCTGCGTTCATAGGGTGCGGGAAGTCATCTCCATCCATAGTGCTTAGTATCGTAGCTCTGCTGGAAAATACTGTTTTGACTATAAATGGTCCCTCATAGGTGGGACTCCATTTGCCCCTGGGGTCAGTCACCTTGTGGAAGAATGATGCGCTTGACTACTAGATCACCGACTTAGTAGACTCGGTGCTTGACTTTTTCATTGAACGCTCTGATCATTCGCTTCTGGTATATTTGTCCATGGTAGATGGCTGCGAGCCATTTTTCATCGATCAAGTTGATTTGGTCAAGGCGAGTCTGGACCCATTCGTCTTCATCTAACTCTGCGTCCTAGAGTACTCTAGTTGAGGGTATCTGAACCTCGATAGGTAATACTGCTTCCATACCATATACGAGAGAGAAGGGGGGTTACCCCTATAGATGTTTGTACTGTAGTGCGATAACCATGGAGAGAAAATGGAAACATCTCGTGCCAATCCTTAAAGGTCATTGTCATCTTCTGTATGATCTTCTTGAGATTCTTGTTGGCGGCTTCTACTGCACCATTCATTTTTGGCCGATATGGAGAAAAGTTGTGATGCTTAATCTTGAACTGTGTGCAAAGTACAGTGATCATTTTGTTATTGAGATTGGTACCATTGTCCGTGATAATACTTTTGGGGACGCCATACCGACAGATAAGATTATGCTTGATGAATCGAGCCATAACATTCTTGGTAACAGATGCGAACGAGGTTGCTTCTACCCATTTGGTAAAGTAATCAATAACAACAAGGATGAAACGATGTGCATTGGAAGCGGTGGGCTTGATATCTCCAATCATGTAAATGCCCCACATTACGAAAGGCCACGGAGCGGTCAAAACATTCAATGGAACTGGAGGTATGTGCACTTTGTCTGCGTATATCTGGCATTTGTTACTAGATCGAACATAGCGGTAACAATCAGCTTCCATGGTGGACCAATAGTAACCTGCTCTTAGAATCTTCTTAGCCATTGTATGCCCACTGGAGTGGGTACCGAATGCGTCTTCATGTAACTCTTCTATGATTCATTTTGCTGTTTTCTGATCTACATAGCGGAGTAAGCACAATTCGTGATTGCGTTTGTACAAGATGTCGTTACTGAGAATGAATTTGGAGGCGAGTCTTGTTAAGAACTTCTTATCGTTGACAGATGCCCCTGCAGGATATCCTGAGCCTTGAGATACCTCTTCACTTCGTAGAACCAAGGTTTCTCTTCTCCTTGTATCAAGTTCACAACAGTATGCAGGTTCGTTGAACCTTTCAATGATAATTTGGGGAGCTTTGTTGTCCCATCTGACTTTGAACATAGATGACATGGTAGATGATGCGTCTGCCAACTGATTCTCTTCTCGTGGGATGTGATCGAAGGTAATTTCTTCGAAGTAAGGGATCAGACTTAACACATGCTCTCGATATGGAATGAGATTCGGATGCTTCGCATCCCACTCGCCTTTAATTTGACTGATCACTAAAGCTGAGTCTCCATACACTTGCAAGAATTTGATCCTCAAGTCAATAGCAGCTTTGATACCCATGATGCATGCTTCATATTCGGCCATGTTGTTAGTGCAGTTGAAACATAGTCTGGCGGTGAAAGGCGTGTATCCGCCTGTAGGAGATGTAATGATGGCGTCAATACCATTGCCAAGTGCATTTGAGGCTCCATCAAAGACCATGGTCCATCGGGATCCTGGTTCAGGTCCTTCGTCTGGTCCAGGTTCTTCGTAATCAGTAACTAACATAATATCCTCATTTGGAAACTCAAAATGCATAGACTGGTAGTCATCTAAGACTTGGTGAGCCAAATGATCAACTACTATACTTCCTTTGATTGCCTTCTGAGTAGTATACTGGATGTCGTATTAGGTCAAGGTCATTTGCCATCTTGCTATTCTTCCGGAGAGAGCAGGTTTCTCGAATATGTATTTTATCGGATCCATCTTAGAGATCAACAAGGTAGTGTGAGTCAACATATATTGTCTTAGTCGGCGAGCAGCCCAAGCCAAAGCGCTGCAAGTTTTCTCAAGCTGTGAGTATCTTGTTTCACAGTTGGTAAACTTTTTGCTAAGGTAGTATATTGCATACTCTTTTCGACCAGACTCGTCATGTTGCCCCAACACACACCCCATTGAGTTCTCTAATACTGTCAAGTACATGATAAGAGGTTTTCCTTTGGTAGGTGGCATCAGGATAGGAGGATTTTGTAGGTACTCCTTGATTTTGTCAAAAGCTGTCTGGCAATCGTCGTTCCATTCCACTACTTGATCTTTCTTCAGTAACTTGAAGATTGGCTCACAAGTAGTAGTTATGTGCAATGAAACAGTCAATGTAGTTTATTCGTCCCAAGAAACCTATGACTTCTTTCTCGGTATGGGGAGCTGGCATTTCTTGAATAGCTTTAACCTTGGCAGGGTCAACTTCAATACCTTTACCACTGACAACGTATCCCAAGAGTTTACCGGATCTGACTCCAAAGGTGCACTTGTTAGGATTAAGTCTTAGTCTGTATTTCTTCAGTCTATCAAACAGCTTTCGCAAATGATCGAGATGTTCTTCTTTAGTTTGTGATCGAGCTATCATGTCGTCAATGTAGACCTCTATCTCGTGATGAATCATGTCATTGAATAAAGTTACCATGGCACGTTGATATGTGGCGCAAGCGTTCTTCAGACCGGACGACATGACCTTGTAGCAGAATATGCCTCACTGTGTAACGAAACTAGTCTTTTCCATGTCTTCAGGAACCATTTTGATCTGATTGTAAACAGAGAAACCATCCATGAAGGAGAAAACCTTATGTTGAGCAGTGTTGTCAACCAGGACATCAATATGAGGAAGTGGAAAATCGTCTTTCGGACTTGCTCTGTTCAGATCTCTATAATCCACACACATTCTCACTTTACCATCCTTCTTAGGTACGGGAACCACGTTCGCAACCCATTGTGGATAAGAAGTAACGGCTAGGAAACCAGCATTGAATTATTTCATAACTTCGGCTTTGATTTTCTCAGACATCTCGGGACGCATACGACAAACCTTCTGCTTCACAGGGAGAAAACCTTCTTTCGTTGGTAGTCGGTGTACCACAATGTCAATTTCTAAACTTGGCATGTCTTCATAGGACCAAGCAAAAATCTCGGTATAGTCTCGCAGCATTTGGACCAATCTCTCTTTGACACTATTTTCAAGGCCTGCTCCTATCTTGATTTCCTTTCTGTCTGTGTCGGTACCTAGATTTACAACCTCGACTGGCTCTTCGTGCGGCTGTATAACCTGTTCTTATTGTTGTAGTAACCTGACAAGTTCTCTTGGCACTTCACAATCTTCCTCACCTTCGTCTTCGGCTTGGTAGATCGGATTGTCGAAGTCATATTTTGCAATAGCAGAGCTGTTATCAACGAGATTCAGAGTGAATTTGTAGTGTATCATGTGGGTGTGTGTAAGAACACATAGCTTTTTGAAAGGGTGATAAAATAAAAGAAAGAGAAGAGCACAATATTTAAATGCAAAAGTCTAATGATTTTATTGAATGAAAATTTGCAAATGACAAATAATAACCCTCACAAACGAGCCGTGCTGCCCCGGGCAAGGCATTAGGCTTAAAGTTTATTGCTCGAAACGTAAAAAAGCGAAAAGCATAATAGAAAAAGCAATTGCTCATGTCTAAAGGAGATTGGTATGACGTCTTCAGTCTTCCAATTGTTGAATCCGTCGTCTGCAGTTGGAAATATCCATTTGTTGATGTCGAATTCGCTGTCGTCGTCTTCTATAGCATGAACTCCGCTTTTCCTGATGTGGAAGGGAAGTCTGCCGGCACGTTCGTAGCGTATCATCTTCTGACCTTTGGTTGTGAAGCCTAAACTAGTCTTGTCAAATTTGAATGGAAGATTGGGGAGTTGACCCCAAACAGTACAGCCTCCTTCTTCAACCACAACTTTGACGTCTTTCAGTGAGGCCATCTTCGGTGGAACTCTAGTAACTTCAGGAGTGACAGGAGAGTCAACAGGCATGGCTCGTGGAATTGCTTCGAAATCTTGACAAGGAGTTTTGACAAATTCACCTTCCATTTCGATGTATCGGAATAATTGTAGATGGCTTACCATATATTCTTCTTCACCGCCTACCATAACAATCTTCCCTTTCACTGGGTACTTCAGCTTCTGATGCAGGGTAGAGGTAACAGCGCCTGTCCCATGTATCCAAGGGAGGCCGAGTAGGAAAGAATGAGGTGGACGAATGTCCATGACAAAGAAAGTAGAGTCAAAAGTCTGGGAACTGACTTTAATTGGCAGGACAAGCTCTCTAAGTACTGTTTGTTTAGAATAATCAAAAGCTCTTACGATTATGTCACTGGGTTTTATGACCACTTCTTCAGCATTAAGTCGGTCGAAAGCGCTCTTCGGTAGAACATTCAGAGCGGAACCAGTATCTACTAATACGTGAGACAATGTAGTGCCCTTGCATTCAATAGAGATGTGCAAGGCTTTGTTGTGATTCCTTCTGGCAGGAGTTAAATCAGCATCAGAGAAACCTAAACCATTGTTGACGTTCAGGCTAGCGATACAACCTTCAAATTGATCAGCAGTAGTGTCTTATGGTATGTGAGCATTCTTCAGAAACTTTACCAAGGCTTTAGCATGAGCCTCAGAGCACAATATCAGAGCTAGCATGGATATCTTGGACGAATTTTGTCCCAACTATTCCACAACATTGTAGTCGCTCTTCTTGATGATCTTCAAAATTTCCTCTATTTCTTGTTTGGAGGTATGTTCAGCAACTTCCTTTGGTACTTCTGTCTGAGCAGGATAAGTCACTAGTTCTTTCCCTCTAGCTTCGGGAACTAGTTTGATAGCAGGAATGTGAATTGGTGTAGTAGTGTCTTTTAGAGGAGAGATCTCTGGAGAAAATACTCTTCCGGTTCTGGTTACTTTACTGGATCTAGTGATGTTGTCGATGTCAGGATTGGTAGCTTCAACTACAATGTATCTAATGGTCAAAGGGTCTTGCTTGACGCCATGATAGTAAACTTCGGCTCCGTAATTCCAAGGTATAGCTTTGTTAGAGGAATATGGTATTGATCTGGGAGAGGTAATAATGAGAGGTGCCATCTAGGCACGGGATCGACAGAGGTGATCCTTATTGTGTTCACATCAGCATAGTCTTTTGGGAAATCGTCTCCCCATCCGGTCGCTTTGACGTCTTCAATAGAAGCATCATCAAATAGATTGCGACGGTCATCCTCTAGACGAGATCTCTCAACCAAAGCCCTCAACTCTTGTTGTCCTCGATGAATTGAGTCATCTGCGCCTCCATTTATGCTTTCATTGCTGCCACTTCTGCTTGAAGTTGTTCCATCTGTCGCTTTTCGTTGTTCTGAGTCAGGTAACGGTGGAAGTTTGCAATTTTCTTCTAAATAAAAGCAGAAGCCGAGGATGAGAACTCCGGTCCGAACCTGTTATGCATGGCATGTACATATATGAATGTTATGCATGTAACGTTATGCATGTAATGGCATATTTGAACATTTCCAGGATTCTTTAACACTCTAACTCAAGTTTTAGGATTTAACAAGATAATGGATATTGAAAAGTCTAATCATCATTAAATCTTAATCAAATAAGTTTACAAGTAAATTGCGCGTCCACACAATTGTTTTGCAAATCGTGCCATAAAAGGAGTAATCCTACCATTAAGCCTGATGGTGATTTCCACAAAAGACAAATAAAGCATAAATCTAAAAATCAAACATAGAAAATCCTTCCATGTCTTGCACAGGCAATTGAATCTTGATACGTTCCAACTCTCCGACAACATGGGATAATTGGGCTTCCTTCTCTGGGATACAGGCTTCATATGTCAACTTCTGATTATGCATTTGCCTCTTCAAGTCTTCGATTTGAGCCTTGTACTTCTTTTCTAAACCAGCAACAACTTTCCTGTGATCTTCCATGGGCATGGAGAAATCTTCAACTCTAGGCCGCTTCCTGGTTGAGTCAGATGCCTCTCCTTTGAAATATTTGAGCTCGTGAGCCAGTTGATTCTTTGTTTGAGTGGAAACAAGATAACTCACTGCTAGCGTCTCCTTCTCTTCAAGCAAAAGGCGATTCTGAGCACGCGCTTGCTCATAATATCCTTTTGAAACAACATCTGGAACTAACTCTTGAGGATAAAAAGCTACAGCTCCGGTGACGGAAGGCCACTGACGATCGCTATTTCTCTCTTAATCCATTGAATATAAGAAGCATAGGTCGTGGGATCTTTCCTTCCAAAGTATTGTCCTCCTTCAAGGTGGATGCTTTTCCATGCTTGAATAACTTTAGTCGTTGTCCTAGTAACATCGGGCATGTCATAGTATAGAGTTTCTTGCAAAAAACTCGCATCAGGAGGTCCCATCGAAGCATAACCCAGTTGCCTCAAAGCAAGAGTCGAATTATAATTGATACCCCCTCTTATGCCCATGAGAGGGACATTAGGAAGTCTCATAACGAATGATAATCTTCTCACCTTCGACTCCAACCAATATCCCGAGATGTGAGACCCGTCAATATTGGAACCTACCTCATGGTATGTTGAGTGTCAACAAAAGTGCTGCTTCGGGGAAAAAAACCTTGAAACCAATGGTATAAAAATGGTGCGCAACAGTTTACAATTCCACCTTTCCCTTTAAAGCTCCTGGACTACATGGAATGGTAAACATCTCCCAACAAAGTCGGAATAGGATTCACTGGATGAAAATGGAGATAACATTCATGTCAACAAACTTAGGCTCATTCGTAAATAAACAAATCCTATAGATACAATAAGCTAGAATGACATTAAATCCCTCCAATCCTTCTTGGAAATTTTGGCATTACCTTCCGTGAGCGAAAACCCAAATGAAAACCTCTCACGGCACACTTACTTGCAACGTTAGCACTTCTCGGATGACGCCTCGATTATTCTTCTTTTAGTATCCATCTTCCAAAAGGAACCCACCAACTAGACTTAAAGGCTAGAAATCCTAGAAATAAACAAACATGCATGTTAAAAATATGCAAATTAAAAGTTTTATGAATGCAATGCTATAGGACCATATCTCATGTTAAACCCTATCAAATCCCGATAAATGTAGCAAGGTCTAAAGCTTGCCACCGACCAAGGTATCAAGTAGAAACCAAACCGAATATCACAGTTCAAAGGTTTTGCGTCAAAGGAATTCCAAAGAAAATAATACTAGAAAATACCAAAAATACCAAGTCATCATTAATAACAAAGTCACCAAAGAAGAATAAGCCACCACAGCTACCAAGACTGTAGTAATGATATCCCCCCAACTCAAAGGGTGATTCTAGACACAACAGGGTCCCTAATGATAAACAGATTTGATGGTCCTTTATCGAGTACTTGACTACACAATATGGGCAAGCATCAATGAAATCTCATATGAGTTCGGTACTTCATGCCTCACACGCACCACGGGATGCGGATTCGACATGAACATCCATTTAACCTATATGTCATTGGCGGTGGTAGTGGGCCTTTTACCTCAAGTAACACCCACCCAAATCAAGAGATCAACCAAGAGAGCATATGATATATGAAAGCGGTAAATATGCCACATAGAATGCAACGCAAAGCATACAAAGGATGATGCGATAAAGCGAGTAAGTAGATAAACACCCAATAAACATGAAAAAGAAAGATAAGATCAACTCCTGGACGGACCAGCAATAGGTTAACTGTCCCCAGTGGAGTCGCCAGCTGAAACCACCCGGATGAACTTCCGACTGATAGGGGTGTATCAATGGAGTCTCCATCGAACGTCTTTTATCTCATGACGAAGAAAGGAAAACATCGAGTAAACCTGAAGGGAGAAATCGCGGTCTTATGACCGAGAAATCGAGAGAATCTAGGTAAGGGAGTTAGTTATGCGAGGGGAAGGGATTATCACCCCACACGCCCGTAGTACTCTATGGTATCCGCTTCTAATTTCTAGCTAAAGGGTGTGTTATATCTACCTATTGCTCAATCTCTACAATGCATGCAAAAAGGAAAGGAAAATAAAGAAACCACGGGGAAAAGAAGGAACTATTTACAAGGTTTGCTCGACGAGCGGACAAGATGCTCGTATTGGGAAAGTCGAGGCTTGTAGTTCGGCTCACTTGTTTTGGTGGGTTTTGGGTTTTTTACTTGTGGAAAAAGGTTTTGAACACAAACGAAAATGTGCACAAAGGAGAAAAGAGTTTTGTCTTGGTTGGTTGCTTTTACCTTGAGAAAGGAGTTCAAACAATTATTAAGTGTTTTGTTTTCAAAAGAAAAAATAAATAAGTTTTAGTTTTATTACATGCAAAGATGCAAAAGAAATCTAGCAAAAAAAAAGGGAGACTAGCTAAGTACTAACCCTAATGTTGTCATGCAAGGATTCGACTTACGGTTGAGGATGCAAGGGAATCTCTACCCATGTTAACATGAAAAGGATGTAAATCCTAATGTTTAGGCTTGAGAACCTATCCTAACCGAGCAAACCAGGGGAAAAAATCAAACAATCAAGCACAATCCACAAGTAGAATCGCCCTAAACGGGTCTTTAAATAAACTAGAGGGGTTCCTGAACATGCTCCAACTACGGAAGCCCCATCATGCATCTCTATTCCTACTTCTCATGGCAAAAGAAAGCTGTAAGGCCCTACTTCTCATGATATCTAGGAAAGTTGTAAGAGAATGTGATAAATGGTGTAGAAACTACCACACGAATATAGAATCCGAAGAGCACTGCAAGCTAAAGAAATACTCCGGAAAAATTCAAGTACCACAGCCATGCAATAAGAGTAAACCGGTGAGAATGGTTCAAGGCATCAAAAACAAGCGAAATACTCGTCGATACGCATCCGAAATGACAATGCCTGCAAGAACGAGATTAGGCCGAGCAAAACAAAGTAATAGAGATGCACATGTGAGTGTACAAACACGAAACACCTGCAAGAAGGGAGGTAGACCCAAAAAGCATGCAAAAGAATGTATACGTGGGTATACAAACGTGAAATATCGAAGGATTGTGTCATACGTGTGTACGACATAAACTCTTGCATCAAACACAACTCAAACAGTGGTTAGGAAGACTAGAGCGCTTGTTGTTTGCAGTTAGAATCAAGAAAGAAAAGAAAAATAAACCAGTACAGGTCATGCTAAGCCTGCCATACCACGCTAAGCGCGACCCAAATAGAAGCTTCCGCGCTTAGCCTGCTCTAGACCGTGCTAAGCGCGACCTGCAAAATAAAAGTCAGAGAGTTTGGCACTTAGCACGCTCCTGGTGGCGCTAAGCGCGGTCTGCAATCGGCAAAAATGTTGTTTTTGATCCGAATCACCTGTCTATGACGTTCTCATGCCACAAGCCAGTCCACATAGTCAGGTAGCAATTCCAAAGTTCACAAATGACAATCGAATGCATGAACATGCGAGGAATGCGAATCAAAATGATAATTCCAACGCTCATTGGTGACACTAAATGCATGAACATGCAAGGAATGCGAATCAAGATGATAATTTCAACGTTCATGTGCAAAGACATAATGCATGAACATGCAAGGAATGCGAATCAAGATGATAATTCCAATGCTCATGTGCAAAGACATAATGCATGAACATGCAAGGAATGTGAATCAAGATGATAATTCTAATGCTCATGTGCAAAGACATAATGCATGAACATGCAAGGAATGCGGATCAAGATGATAATTCCAATGCTCATGTGCAAACACATAATGCATGAACATGCAAGGAATGCTAATCAAGATGATAACTCCATTGTTCATGGATGAAACTTTATGATGTATGAACACATGAATAATGCAAGTTGAGACAATGATGCTAATGTCCATAGATAGGATGATGTACGAACATGCCAAGGATGCAAGTTAGAATAAAATCCTAATGTTCACATGATGATAATCGATGCATGAACATGTCAAGGGTGCAGGTTAGAATAATAATCCTAATGTTCACATGATGATCATCGATGCATGAACATGCCAAGGATGCAAGTTAGAATAACAATCCTAATTCTCATGTGCAAAGGAATAATGCAGCAAGTCATACTACCTAGAGGTATTGGAAGCTCCCATTCAAGTCTAGGTTACGCATTAACATAAACACTTGGAATGCATATACAATGGCTTTATGTGCAATGCATTGTGTGCCTAGTGTTCAAAATGCTTTGGAATCTACATGTCGACGCACTTCGAATGCAAATTATGCTTCAAATCATCATGAATCAATGCAAATCAATCAAACTAAATGCTCTCTAATGCATGAGCATGTAAGATGATGCAAGCTGCATGAATTTATGACCTATATGCAAAGAAGATACAAATGCACAAGAGTAAATGCTATGTACAAAAATCCTCACACTAACACAAATAAGGCTGCCAAATCCAATTCAAATCGAAGAATTCAAGAGTAAAGGTTCAAGAATCAGAATCTACATTGAGTTTGCATGCAATTTCAGTATTCAATTTCCAGAAAAGCCGAAAGTTAATAACATCTTAAAATAAGTGCTTAATTGAACTAAACACTCACTTGAACTTGAAGTTTGAATCAAATTGAAGAGGAATTCCTTATGCTTTTCAAAGAAAATACCAAATCAGCAGCGAATTAATGAAAATCTTTGGAATTAACCTTGAATTCTAGAGGAAAACATGGAATCTTCAATGGAGAATTGAAGAAAAATGAAGAAGAAATCCTTGAATCTTGAAATTGAAGAGAAATCAAGCGCAAACAGTTCCTTCCATGTCAAATTCGAGCAGAAGAAGGAGAAGAAGATTGAGATTTGACGAGAGAAGCTACGATGAAAGAAAACAAGAAATTGCAGGGCGCGCTTAGCTTGGAGAGGCGCGCTTAGAGTGGTCTGTGGCTGAGACAGGTGTCAGACAGAGGTCTGGTGGCAGCCTGTGGTGGTTTCTTGGAGGGAATGTTGCAGTTTAAACTTTGTTCCTGAGTTTATGCTTTGGATTTGAGAGACAATTAGAGTGTGATTGATAGTGAAAATTAAGCAAATGATTGTGTTGTTATGATTTGTGAAGAGGAAAATCTATTTATAGTTTTAGGAGTTGGGCCTAAGATCAATAATCAAGCCTAAATCATGATTATACGAATAACTTTTGAAATTAATCCAAAACAGCCAAATCCGTGCGGAATTTGAAGTCAGAATGTAAACGAAAAGTATCCAGAATACGGTTTAATCCACTAGAGAAATCAATTTCTTTGGGAACCTTCCTCACAAGATCTACTTCCGGCTTTCAAACTAAATTTTAGATAATAATGAGAAGGAAATGCCAGTTGAAAATCTTCAGAAAATACCCGACAAGTTGAGAAATACGCCTTCTGAAGCGCCCAAAATGCGTCGAAAACTCGAAATCCGTCTTATTGAGAAATAAATGGGTAAACTCTTTTTATTTGGCGTTTGGGATGCCTTGAACCTGGTAACCTCATGATCAATGTTTATGCATGTGACTACATGTATGTTTATGCAATCGTATTATAAGCCATAAATGCAGAAAAGGGGAGGGTAAATTTTGGGGTACAACACCTAAGAGAGAAGAAACCATGGTCTCACAACCGAGAGATCTAGGGAAAGGAGTTTGTTACGCGAGGGGAAGGGATTAACACCCCACACGTCCTTAGTACTATATGGTATCCACTTCGTTTCGATAAAAATCGAGCAAGATATGATTTTTCAAACTTTGCGTATCAGATGAAAATTACTCGGTTCAGCTTAAAATCAACTCCAAAGAATAAAATTCTGGTATTGATTGGTGAGGAATCAACTCTTGAGTTGCAAATGAAAGTCGACATAATTTCAACATGGAATTTTATAAATTGGCCCCGCTCATTTTCGAGTTTCCAGCTAGGATGTATGAATGTTTCAGTGCACTGAGCGCACGAAACAACACTGAAATTCAGTTTAGATCACTTGAGAAATCAATTTTTTTGGGGACTTTCCTCACATGATTTGCCTCCGGCTTTCAAAGGAAAGTTGTAGATAATAATGAGAGGGACTTGCCAGTTGAAAATCATCAAAAAATACCCGACGAACTGAGAGATGTGCCTTCTGCAGTGCCCAACATGCGCTGAAAACCCAAAACTCACTTTATTGAGAAATAAGGGAATAAATTCTTTTTCTTGACCAAACGACCTCCGATATGAACAGATAAACTGGAGAACAAATTGAAATGATCCCAGAGCTTATGGAACCACACCAAAATAGCTTTCTGACCAGAATACGTTGTATTGAGCATACGAATCGAGGAATATCGATACTGGACTCAAAGCGATCTGAGATAACCGAAACACGCCATTTTATTCACAACTTGGGATACCTTGAACCTGGTAACCCCATGCTCAATGCTATGTATACGACTACATGTATGTTTATGCAATCAAATTATAAGCCAGAAATACGAGAAAGAAGAGGGTAAATTTTGGGGTACAACATCTCCCCTATTCAATCATCCTCGAACTTGGGAGCAAGGTTGGCGTTTGCCTTCCGAGCGACAAGATGTGAGGTGATTGAATACCAAAAATAGAATAAAAAATTTACACTCTGAATCCCAAAAGATGTATCAAAATATGAGTGCAGACTTTTAAAACTCCAACGAGCCTCATTGGAGAAAAGGATATGTTGCACCAGGGCTTAACTGGGTCACAACAAGAGATAGCACATAATAAATGTTGAATTCTGAGAAGACAGGTACAGGTGTAATCCTGACCTAAAAAGAATTGTCCTCTACCCAATTCAATCCAACAATGCTAGGGGAGAGCTGACATGCAAGCGGAAGCAAAGACTAGATATGTTAACTAGACTAATCACATTACGCTATAGGATAGTTGGACAAATGTGATGCATAGACTAGGAAACGCCGATTCGGCTTTACAAAGAAGAGAAACAAGTGTTTTCTTCTTCTCAAAAGGTAACCCACAATGTCAGGGGAGAACTGACATGCTAGCGGAACGAAGAATAGATACACTGACTAGACTAACCACATTACACTAGGGAATAATCGGACGAGTTTGTGATGCAAAGGCTAGAAAATGCCGATTAGGATTTACTAACTCAGAACGTTGTACTCTAAGGAGAGAGACAAGTGTATTCTTGTTTCCAAAAGGAGGGAAGAACCTGTCCTAAGAATGTTGCACCAGGGGATGGACTTGTAGTTTCAACGAAAATGAAGACTGGAAATGCTGAGCAGACTCCACACACAATATAGAGTATCCTGCATCATGCGTATAGGAGAGAGCGTAATACTCAGACCTAAACAAGAATTGATAGCGAATCAACTCTTGTGTGTAGGGGAGAAAACAAGTGTAGGGCTTGATTTCAACGCTGAATATGTGTTGCACCAGGGTAAGAGCTGGCAGTTTCAACACCAAAGGAGACAATAGACATATTGCGCCAGGAAGAATTGGGACACAACGGATTCCAAAGGGATGCCACACACCAAATAAATTATCCTTGTTGGGATTTCAGAGAGAGGTAGGAACACCACTAGGGACAAAAGTTTATATTCCTGGCTTATAACTATATGAAGTGCGTGAATTTAGTGTAAATTAATGCAATAAGATGATGCATGCTTACAAAAAGATAAAAAGAAACCGGCGACCCTAGGTAACAAAACAATCAAACTTAAATCTGACAATCCGCCGGGGAAGATAGCATTGGCATGCTGCTAGAGATATGACCAAACCGTTGATTTAAAAAAAGATCACTCGGAGAGATCAAATGTCGTCAAGTGAACATACTGAGGAATTGATTTCATGGGGAAATTATCTGCTGGACAACAATTCGTTGGGGAACAAATGGAGATACTTGAAGAAGAGCTTCCATCGTTACCCATCATGACTTCGACTAGGGATGAAAATGATGCGTAGACTCATCGGAGACACCATGAGAGACACACTCCAACTCCAACTAGGCAAACCAGAGTAGACTGGTGCTCACCCACCGGGGATATCAGGAAATGCGAACCCACTGGGGATGAACATCCGTGATCAATGATTCAAATACCATCTTCTCAAGGGATAAGAGTTGCGGCCTTCTATCAGAGTACTTTTGAAACTCCAATGAGCATTCATTGGGGAATTCCAACTGAAATAGGCACTGGCAACTCGCACCAGGGATTTGTACAATGCTTTGCAGTAATAACTTTTTCCAATACTAACATCCGTTGGGGAATTTCATCAAGGATACCATGCTGATGACAACCATTACATCCGATCCTCTACTAAAAGCATCTTCACTTGGGGATCTTTCATCCATGTTCATTGGGAAAGAGAAAATGAACTCTATTGAGGATGATGATAGGATACCCATAAAGAGCAACTCACTAAAGAAGAGATCAATCTATGATCCTTGGCACAAAGCGCTTGTTGACTTCACCGATCAAAGGGAGGATACTTGCCGAACTTCTAGAGACCATTTCTGCCTAGGAGCAGACTCACTGGGGAAAACTTTAGTTGATCTCCATCTTAGTGCATCTAGATGTTTGCAATCAAAGGAACTCCCTGCAACACATTATTAGTGGAATGCCCCTGGCATGGTGCGACAACTTTGTCTACCATCCGGGTCACTCAAGTTTCGGAATAACATTCAAAAGTTTTTGATCATGGTAAAACCAACAATTTTTTATATGCAAAATTTTACCACAAACTTTGAACGTCCTTTGCAAACAAATCAGCAAATGCAAGAAACTAATTGACAAGAAAAAAATCATTTTATTAATTGGAAATAGGCCTGTAAGTAGGCAAGTACAATAGGAGGAAATTCCTGGAATGAGGCAATTACAAAAGTAAAACAATAGGAAAACTAAAACACATGGCAATGTGATAATGAATCCTCATCGGGTTTCAACCCTGTTGTCACTCTTATAACTCCAACTATCTCATCACTTTGCTTTTCCCGAAAAAGATGATTGCATTGATCACTGCCCTTCGGAATAGATTGAGATGTTGACACAAAGTGTGACCATTGATCTGACGTGGGACATGGCCGCTTGCTCTTATTCCCTTTCTCGACTATACAAGACTATGCATAGTATTTCTTGACCACGTCCGCGTTTACGGGTAGTGGAAAATCTTCTCAGTCCATTGTTGTGAGCATCATGGTGCCACCAGAGAAAACTTTCTTCATAATAAATGGCCCTTCGTAATTAGGCGTCCACTTACCTCTTGGGTTACCTTGAGGAAGAATTATCCTCTTTAGCACGAGGTCACCAGGCTTATAATTTTGAGGTCGCACCCTCTTGTCGTATTCTTTTTTCATCCTCTATTGATAAACTTGTCCATGGCCGACAACTGCCAACCGTTTCTCATCAATGAGGCACAACTGGTCTAAGCGATTCGACCACTGCCTTCATCAAGCTCTTCATCTTTCATGATTCTTAATGAAGGGATCTGAACTTCAATTGGAAGCACTACTTCCATTCCATAAACAAGAGAAACGGGGTTGCCCTAGTTGAAGTGCGAGTAGTAGTCCTGTAACCATGGAAAGCAAAAGGCATCATCTCATGCCAATCTCGATAGGTTACTACCATCGCATAATCTTCTTGATGTTCTTATTTGCCGCTTCAACAACACCATTAATCTTTGGGAGATACAAAGACGAATTATGATGCTTGATCTTGAAGGACTCACAAAGCTCCTTCATCATCTTGTTGTTAAGATTCAACCCATTATTAGTGATAATCTTGTCAGGAATCCCGTAACGACAGATGATATTATGCTTGATAAACCGGGCAACCACCTGTTTGGTGACGCTTATGTAGGATGTTGCTTCAACCCACTTGGTGAAATAATCTATTGCAACCAGAATGAAGCAATGTCCGTTAGACGATGTCGGCTCAATCTTTTCGATCATATCAATGTCCCACATAGAAAATTCCCAAGGAGAGGTTAAAACATTCAAAGGTGATGGTGGCACATGCATCTTGTCGGCATATACTTGGAATTTGTAGCAAACTCGGGCATGATTAAAGTAATCGACCTCCATGGTAGACCAGTAATACCCAGCTTGCAAGATCTTTTTAGCCATAATGTGCCCACTGGAATGAGTTCCAAATAAGCCCTCCTACATCTCTTCGATGATTTTTGTAGCTTCATCTTTATCAACACACCTGAGCAACAACCCGTCATGATGTCTACAGTATAGCATACCGTTATTGAGGAAGAATTTTACTGAGAATCTTCTCAAGAACATCTTATCTGTCATAGAAGCTTCCTCATGATACTCTTGAGTTTCAAGATATCGCTTGACATCAAAAAACCGTGGATTTCCATCTTTCTCTACCTCAATCTCAAAGCAAAATGCTTTCTCAACCAACCTCTGAATGGTTATCGAAGGCGCTTCATTATCCCATTTGAATTTAAACATTGATGCTAGGGTAGCTAAAGCATCAGCCAGGTTGTTCTCTTCTTGCGAGATATAATCGAAAGTGATCTCCTCGAAGTAAGGAATCAATTTCATCACGTGCTCGCAGTAAGGAATCAAATTTGGGTGACGAGTCTCCTAGTTGCCGTTAATCTAGCTAATCACAAGTGCGAGTCTGTACACTTTTAGATGTTTAATTTCAAATTAATGCCTCGATACAAAAGAAGAAAGCTTTGTATTCACCATGTTATTGGTGCAAAAAGCAGATCCGTGTTGTGAACAGGATGTGATGACCGTCCAGAGTAGTAATTACTACACCGACACCGTTACCCAATGCATTGGATGCCCCATCAAATACAAAAGACCACTTTGATCCTGGTTCGAGTCCTTCATCTGGACCAGGGATGTTACAATCCCGGATGTACATGATATCCTCGTCGTGAAATTCAAATTTCATTGGCTGATAATCATCTACTGGCTGGTGAGCAACATAATCCGCCAATATACTACTCTTGATAGCTTTTTCAGTAGTATACTAGATGCCATACTCTGTTAAAATCATTTTCCATCTAGAAATTTGGCATGTCAAAGCTGGCTTTTTAAATATGTACTTGATTGGATCCATCTTGGATATCAACAAGGTAGTATGAGTCAACATATACTTGCCTTAGTCGGAGAGCACCACGCTAAAGCACAACAAGTCTTCTCGAGCAATGAGTATTTCATCTCACGGTAAACCTTTGCTTAGGTAGTATATTGCATGCTATTTTCGACTAGACTCGTCATGTTGTCCCAATACACACCCCATTGAGCCTTCGAGCACTATTAAATACATGATCAACGGCCGGCCCTCCACGGGAGGCATTAGAATCGGAGGTTCCTACAAATACTCTTTTATCTTATTGAATGCGACTTGTCAATCATCATTCCACCTGACCACTTGATCTTTTCTCAGCAATTTGAAAATAGGTTCGCATGTGGCAGTCTTGTGAGAGATGAATCTAGAGATGTAGTTTAACCTCCCTAGAAAGCCACATACCTCTTTTTTCGCTCTTGTTTCAGGCATTTCTTGAATTGCCTTTACTTTAGCAGGATCAACCTTGATGCCTCTTCCACTTACAACGAAGCCTAACAACTTTCCAAATCGTATGCCGAATGTACACTTGTTCGGATTCAGCCTCAATCTATCAAAAAACTTTTGCAGATGTACCAGATGCTCTTCTAAATCTTGAGATTTTGTAATCACGTCGTCGACATACACTCCAATCTCCTTATGAGTCATATCATGAAAAATTTTACCATTTCACACTGGTATGTTGCCCCGACATTTTTCAATCCGAAAGGCATCACTTTGTAAAGGAAAGTCCCCCACGGGGTGATAAAAGTTATTTCAGCCATGTCTTCCAGTGCCATCTTGATCTGATTGTACTCAGAGAAGCCATCCATGAATGAAAACACTTTTAAATGAGCTGTGTTGTCCACCAATATGTCAATATGGGGAAGCGGAAAGTCATCTTTCGGACTGGCTCTGTTCAATCCCGATAATCCACACACATTCTAACCTTGCCATCTTTCTTGGGCATGGGCATAATGTTGGAAACCCATGGAAGATAAGAGATGACATTCAAAGAGCCTGCATCAAGCTGTTTCTAGACTTCCTCTTTGATCTTCTTAGACATCTCAGGATGAGTTCTTCGAATATTTTGCTTAACAGGAGGACAATATTCTCTCAATGGAAACTTGTGCACAACAATGTCAGTATCTAACCCAAGCATATCTTCGTAAGACCAGGCGAAGATATCTAAATACTCTTGGAGTAGTTCAATCAATCTTTTCTTCACACTGTCTTCTAAAGCAACCCTAACTTTAAACTCTCTAATCACATCAGAATTTCCCAGGTTCACTTTCTCAATCTCTTCCTAATGCGGTTGGATAACCTTTTCCTCTTGTCTTAACATTCTTTCTAGCTCTCCAGGGAGTTCACAATCTTCCTCACCTTTGTCTTCGGCTTGGTTGATCGGATTATCAAAGTCATGTAGAGTGATAGCAGAGTCGTTATCGAAGGGATCCATTAAGAGTGTGGGATTATATTTGCATGAATGATTTTATGCTTATTTTAGTTTTTTTAGATGATAAAAAGAAAATAAAGCATTCCCATTTTGCGTTTTAAAATTGTGATGTAAAATTGAAGGAAAGGGAAGAAAATATTTTAATGAAAAGATGTTCTTTATTTAATGGTAAAAAACTGCAAATACAAACATGGTGGCCCTACATATGATTCAACGTGCCTTGCGCAGAGCACAGGAATTATTTGCATGATAACAGAAACAAAATAAAATTACTCTTTGACCATCATGACTGGGACACAGTCTTCCGAAGTCCAATTATTCAATTCCACGCCAGGACATTGGGGCGGATCCACTTGTCAATGTCAAATTCATTATCTGAGTCATCAACTGCATTTGCTTGTCTAGGATTGATGCCAGCGCTTGAAACTTCATAGGAGTAACCAAGTTGGGTACTTTAAGAATCTGGTGGATCAAAACGGGATCAAAGACCAACCCAAACTTGTTGAATTTGGGTGTAACCTTTACCACATTTCCCCATCCTTTAGGGTGTCCAGCCTCAACCACAGCTTTAGCATCTTTCAAGGATGCCATGGAAGATTCCAGCTTGTCTTTCTTAACTTTCTCCTGTTGAGGGGTCTTCAGCATATGAACAGTCTCAAAACCTTGAAACAAAGTTTCATAATCTCACCATCAATCTCAATATACGAATAAAGCAAGGTGACTCACAATATTTTCCTCATCAACGTAGATTGTGATTGTTTTCCCATCAATAGGGTATTTCAGCTTCTATTGAAGGGTGGATGTAATCGCTCCAGCTTTGTGAATCCATGGACGGCCTAAGAGGCAACAGTAGGCAGGTTGGATGTCTATGACGAAAAAAGTTGTAGTGAACAGTTGGGGACCTATTTTGATGGGAAGATCCAACTCTCCAAAGACGGAACGCCTAGAACCATCAAATGCTTTAACAATCAAATCACTAGGTCAGAGTTCAAGACCACCATAGTCGATGTTCATCAATGCTGACTTGGGAATTACATTCAAAGAGGAACCGGTATCCACCAATACACGGGACAAAGCAGTGCCTCGGCATTCCATGGAAATATGCAGCGCTTTGTTATGGTTTTGACCCTCTGGCGAAAGATCAAAATCAGTAAAACCCAAACCATTGTTAGTTGAAATACTTGAAAACACATTCTCAAACTGCCCCATGGATATATCTTGTGGCACAAAGGCAGTGCTCAACAGCTTCATTAAGGCATTCTTATGCGCTTCTGAGTCTCGCAGCAAAGAGAGGATAAAAATTTTAGCGGGCGTCTGGGCAAGTTGATCAATCACCCGATAATCACTTTTGCGAATAAACTTCATAATTTACTCAACATCCTTCTCCAGGTCAGGATTGGCACCTTGCAGTTCAGGTTGTTTCATGGCCTGCTTGCCTTTGGCCTTAGCCAAAGCATTTGCATTTGATTGTTCACTGGAGCAGAGAACATTCGACCACTTCTTGTCAGGCCACTACTACCAGCAAGTTTATCAGTGTTGGCAACATTCAATTTGTCACCCTTCTTAGCAGAGGAGAAGACATCTTCCTATTTTACACCATGATAATAAACATCCGACCCATAATGTCATGGTATAGCTTTATCACTTTCATACGGCAGGGGCCCGGGTTTGGTGATTTCCAATGGAATAGGTTTTGTTGGTGGAGATATAACAATCGGAGAGTAAGAGATAGTAATCACAAATACATCTTGTATGCCAGCCTTCTTATCCTTCTTAATCCGATCAAACTGCAATTGGCCACTATTAATTAGATACTGAATACCGTCTTTTAACTTTGCACAACCATTCGAATAATGTTCACATCTTACACAACCAACTTCACAACCAGCAAAAACACCTCTCTTGATCAGGTATTCCTTAACAAAAGGTAGTGGTGTCTTTACCAAGTAAACATCCATTATCAAATTCAGGACCTCACCATCTTCCATTATGGCTTAGACAACCCCATCGGCATGTCGTGACATCGGGTTTTGGGTAACATTAGGCTTAGCATGTTGCGGTTGAGCTTCCAGTTTAATAGCTTTTGAATCAATCAAGTCTTGTATTTTTCATTTGAGCGCATAACAGTTCTCAATATTATGCCCCAATGTTCCGGAATGGAACTCACAACTGGCATTGACATCGTAATTCCTAGGACGCTTGCCCGGAGGAGGAAGTGGGAATGCAGCCTTTGGCACTACCAACATGAGATCAGTCAATTGGGTAAACAAATCAACATAACTCATTGGAACGACATCAAACCTCCTAGGAGTGTGATTCTCTTGCTGCCTCTAGTTTTGTTGACGAGGTTCTTGCTGAGCTTGTGACTGAGGAGCGGATATAGTCACTGCATTGACTTGTGCTTTGCCCCTTCCTCCATATAAAACACTGGATTTTCCCTTCTCTTTCTTGGGATGACTGCTGTAAGCTTTCTTTGCACCGAAGGAACTTCCTCCCTCAGCATAATGGATCTTTCCAGATTTCAGCCCATTCTCGATTCGCTCACCATAATGGACCATCTTAGAAAAACTAGCGGAAGTGCTACAAGCAATATAATAATGTCCAGATAGAGTGCTGGTGAACATATCAATCATCTCCCGCTCCATCATGGGTGGTTGAACTCTAGCAGTGAGCTCTCTCCATTTCTGAGCATATTCCTTGAATGTCTGACCCGATTTTTGAGATAAACTCAACAACTGTGAACGGCTTGGATCCTTGTCAATGTTGATTTGGTATTGTTGGATAAAAGCATTCACCAGGTCTTGCCATCTCCTTATGTGGTTTCTCTCAAGATGCATATACCATTCTAGTGATGCTCTAGTCAAACTTTCATGAAAAAGTGCATGAGAAGCCTTTCATCTTCAGTGTACACCGCCATCTTGCAGAAATAGGCAGTAATGTGAGTTTTCGGACATGCTGCCCCGTTGTACTTGTCAAATACAGGGACTTTGAACTTTGGACGAAACCTCACTCTAGGTGTCAACCCCAAATAAGATAAGTCCAACCCGACATTTTCTCGTCCTCAATAGCTTTCAACCTTTCAAGCAAACAAGACTTTGATCATCATTGGGCGATCGATCTAGACCTTGAGAACGAGGACAACCCCTGATACGACGCCACTCCATCCCATCGTCAAAAAAATAAGGCCCATGTGGCGGAGTAGGTGGTGGTGGCGGAAACCGACCATTAAGATTTAGACCCTAATCACGAAGGTGGTCATTAACACCCAAATCAACATTGTGTGATTTATGGTCCACACGTGGTTGTCCCACAGAAGTGTTGTCAAACGGATTGCGACAATCATCCTCCAGACGAGATCTTTCAACCAAAGCCCTCAACTCTTGTTGTCCCCGGTTCATGTTAGTGATAACCTCCATGAACTGAGTCATCTGCGCCTCCATCTACGCTTTCATTGCTGCTACTTCTTCTTGAAGTTGTTCCATCTATCGCAGTTCGTTGTTTTGAGTCGGGTAAGGGTGAAAGTTTGCAATTTTCTGCTAAATAAAAGCAGAAGTCGAGGATGAGAACTTCGATCCAAACCGGTTATGCATGGTATGTATCTATATGAATGTTATGCATGTAATGATATATTTGAATATTTCCAGGATTCTAACACTTTGACTCAAGTTTTAGGTCTAAGCCAACAAACGAGATAATGGATACTGAAAAGTCTAATCATCATTAAATCAAATCAAAGAGGTCTTAAAATCATCTAAGCATCTGTTTTGCAATTTATACAATAAAAGGAGTAATCCCATCAACAAGCCTGATGGTGATTTTCGAAGACAAATAAAGCATAAATCTAAAAATTGGACATGGGAAATCCTTCAAAGATCTTGCACTCCCAATTGAATCTTGAGATGCTCCAACTCTCCAACGACAAGGTATAATTGGGCTTCTTTCTCTTGGATCCGGGCTTCATATGTCAACTTTGATTATGCATTTGCTTCTTCAACTCTTCGATCCGAGCCTTGTACTTTTTTCCACATCGCTTTAGAAGTCTTAAGGGTCTCACAATCTTGACTTTTCTGTTGTATTTCTTTTCCCAACCGATAACAACTTTCTTGTACTCTTCTATGGGAAATGTGAAATCTTCAACCCTAGACCTCTTCCTTGTGAATCGATACTTCCCTTTGAAATGTTTGATCTCATGAGCAGCTTGATTCTTTGTTTGAGTGGCAACAACACATTCACCGCTAGTATCTCCTTTTCTTCAAACAAAAGACGATTCTAAACACACCCGCTCATAATCTCCTTTGAGACAACGCTTGGAACTCTCTCGTAATACGGTGGAGAACCGACTTGTTTGTTTTGTGTTTTATCGCAAATGTTATGGATAGCAAGACTCGCCATCGACTTTTATTTTATCCAATTAAGGGAAGAAAGAACAGAAAAGACCTTTGTTAGATTCTCTAGTGGAGACAATTATGGAAAGGGAAGGTATTAACACCCTTTTCATCCGTAGTTATCCATGGGCTCTTAATTTCTTAGCTCACTTTACAAATTGCTTTTTGTGTGTGTGTTTGAAAAGAAGTTTTTTGAAAAGGCATTTCACTTTGACTTCGTAATGATTCTCGATGGAATGTATACGAAGTGTTTGGAAATGTTTTGTTTTGGAAAAGACTTTGTAATGATTCACGCTGGAATGTATTCAAAGTGTTTGAAATTTTTTTGAAAAGAGTGTGAGGTGTAAAAAGTATTTTGATAGATTTTGAGTAAGCAAAAGAGTCTTATTACCTACTCAGAATGGTCGTTTCCATGTTATTTTGCTTTCCTTTAGGGTAGCGTTATCCATATCATAAGTTGGTAGGTAACTTTATCCGTTGGATCTAAAGGGATATTCGAAGGGACATCAGATGGTCATAGAAGGCAACTTGTAGGGATACCTTAGCATATTCGTAGGGACGATCATCACTTTTCGTAGGCAACAATCGAGGGACGAGATCATGTATTCATAGGCAACATCGAGGGTCGCCGAGGGACTATGATCTTTATATCAAGGGACCATGATGATATGTTCGTAAGCGCCTTAGCTAAGATATCCCCACGCTCGAGGGACATGACCATGCATTCGAAAGGCAACAAGAGTGTGAAAAGTGTATTTATTCGATATTTATCTTGTGTTAGAAGTGATATATATTGCTTGATTTAATCATGTCATACGCCTAGTTACTAGTAGAAAGTAAAGTAAAGTAAAGTAAAGTGCGAAATGTAAAGGTCCCACGCTATTACATGGCTTTGGGCAGATACATAATAGAGGTGCGTAAAGTAAAATAAATCCTATGCTATTATAAAAATATCCTTCGACCTATACATCGATTTCTAATATTTAAATGCTAAGTAAAAATAAATTGGAAAAAATGTCTAACAACAGGAAATATCTAAACCTTAATTGCAAAGAAAAATATTTTTGATATTTTTTGGATTGATTTAATGTATAAAACCTAATTTTAAGTTAATTATGAAAAATAATTTAAATTATAAGAAAAATAAATTATTTTTATGTCAAAAATTAATTAAATGTTTAATTAACCTAAATCTAAAATTAAAATGTTTTTTGTGATGTTTGAAAATGGTTAAATTAATTTGAAAAGAAAATTAAGTGAAAATTAAGAAAAATAAGAAAAAATAAGAAAAGTGAAAAGTGAGAAAAAGAAAGGGGGTCACCAGGAATCGAACCCAGGACCCCCAGGTTATACCCACGCGTGCGCTGCAAACTGAGCTAGGATGCTTAGTTGTTCTGAAATTACAACCATAGGATTATATGCGTTGACTTGTCTTAGTTCTTGAATTTTCAAACAAAACACGCGTGGGACCCAGATGCTGGAACGAGCGAATGAGAACACGCCACGCCTAGGTCAGAAGTCCTCGCCGGTCAAAGGAATTCAGAGACGCCGGAGCAAAGCTCCAGACGTCATCTCCGGCCGATCCGAACCTGTAACCTGCAAAATAGTCAAAATAAAAAGCAAAAGGGTACCCTATCCCCTAATTCGACCATTCGAATCCAATGGTGCCATTGTTTTGACCGAAATTTCCCATGGAATGAGTTTGAAGAAAATGAGCTAAGGCGCCTAATAATGGCATGACACGATTAAGCCATGAAAAGCTTCAAACGAGATCTTCTCTATAACATACCATAAACACATTAGAATCGTTAGTTGCAAGCAAATCACGTTAGAAAATAAAACATGAATTTATAGAAAAATGCAATCGGAGGTCCATATGGCATGATTTAAGCATGTTTGGCCATGGTTCTTGGCCTAGGCTTACTCAATGATACCTTAGGAGCACGATAGAGTGCTTGAAAGTGGATGAAAGTTGATGGAACTTTGAAACCGAGTTTGCAAATTTCTTGAGATTTTTGTGAGTTTTAGGGTTTGTTCTTGAGGCTAGGGTTTCGTGTCCTTTGGTTGTGATTGTGTAGAGTATATATAGAGCATGAGATTTGGTCAGAAATAATAAGGAAATATCATGCATTGATGGAAGAAATATTTGATTTGAAATTTGTATGAAATCATACCAAACTTGGCTCAATATTGCCTTAAACCTTCTTGCACGAATTTGACAACTTTCATGGGCTTCCTTGGTCCTCAAGACAAGTAGAAACCAAGCCAAACTCATCTTGCCAATTATCTTTATATTTTATTTAATTAAATTTGAATTTAAACCATTTAATTCAAAATAAATAAAATAAAAAGAAGGAGGCGTGACAATGAGTGTGAATGTCATGGATAATGTCAAGATCAAGTTTGGATCATGAAAACTTAATCCCATTTGGAAAATATTTGCATTTGCTAGGTATTTTTTTTGCACCTCCTTAAAATGCTCAACTTGTACAATTCGTATCTTACTCAATTTTCAACATTTTTTAGTGTTCTTGGACTTTTTTGAAAGCTCAAGATGTCCTCTAAACACTCCTTTTGGTTTCATCTTCATTGAAGTTTCCATGTTCATGAACAATTCTTTGCAAAAAGATGATTTTTTGTTGACTTTTTAAAAGGACCTGTAATGTTTTGGTCCATAACTTCCAAATGAAGCATTTTTTACCAAAGCTTGTGAAACCTGAAGTTGTATAGAATTTAATTCCCTTCAAAATAAGCTTTGGTGGAAAAATTTCTGATAAAGTATGTGAAAGTTATGCTTGGTCAAAGTTCTGTGGACTTTTGTCTAAAAAACCCTAACTAGAAACTTTGACTTTGATCAAATCTTGACTTTCCTTGAGGAATCATGGTCAAACCTTGATCAAATTATGAATATTACTTCAAAATATTGATGTTGACCAAAAATTATGAAGTTTGACTATATGTTTACCACAATATATAGTTGATTCTCAACCATCTAAGCAATTGACTGAGCAAATTTGACTTGTAAGGCTTGAAACTTGACATGGTGATCCTTGAAGCATATGATGAGGTATGGTGACCACTTGAAGCATTAGAAATCCATTTTGACACGAGAGGAGCAAAACCCTAGTTTGGATTAATTGCTTAGGAGAGGGTTTGTTTGGTCAACTTGTGAAATCCTTGTGAATTGTCTTGAGAAGTAGGAGGAAAATTTTGGGGTATGAAACTAACTCTTGAGGGTAAAAACTGCAACTTCGTAATGGAAGTCCACCGATGATCACCATTTCTCTCTCTAATCCACTAGATGTAGGAAGCATAGGCCGTAGGATCTTTCTTGCCAAAATACTAGCCTCCTTCAAGGAGGATGCTTTTCATGCTTGAACAACCTTAGTCATCGTCCGGTTACATGATGCATGTCATAATATAGAGTTTCCGCATAAAACTTGCATCGGAGGTCCCATCGAGGCGTAACCCAATTGCCTCAAAGCGAGAGTCGATTGTAGTTGGCACCGCCCTTTATGCCCATGAGAGGGACATTAGGGAAATCTCCTAATAGCGATGATCTTTTCACTTCGGTCTTGGACATTTCGATTCCACCCAATATCTTGAGGCGTGAGACCCAACAATCTTGGAACCCACCTCATAGTATATTGAGTGTCAATAAAAGCACCACTACGGTGGAGAAAACCCTAAAACCAATGGTACAACAATGGTGCTGTGGTTTTGATTCCACCTTCCCTTAAAGCTCTGGGTGTATGGAATGATAAACATCTCCCAAAAGAGTTGGAATAGGATTTTCTTTGACGAATATGGAAATAGCGTTCATGTCAACAAACTTGGGATCATTCGGAAATAAAAAAATCCCATAGATGCAACAAGCTAGAATGACATTAAAACTCTTCCAATTTTTCTTGACAACGTTGGCATTACCTTCCATGAGCGCAGCAAAAAACCCAAATGAAAACCTCTCACGGCCCCTTGATGCAACGTTAACTAACACCAAAAATTTCTCCAAATAAAGAACTTTGACGATCTGATCATCGGTCGAGTTCTCCATAGAGGCGTGGAAAGGTAATTGATGTAGTATAGGAATGTCCAAAGTGCTATAATACTCTTCCAACATCGGCATTAACAAGTAATCGGGGAATACAAAACACCTCAGCTCACGGTCATATAATTGGAACAAAGCTTGGAGTCCATCTTTCTAATACTTGGTAAGGAGACTTCAACCATGTCGAAATTCTTCCATAATCTTCGTAAACATGCTAACATTCTCGTGTGTAGACTCAAAGAAAAATCACGAAATAAAAAATATGTATGTTAAAATATGCAAATTAAAAGTTTTTATGAATGCAATGCATTAGAACCGTATCTCCTATATGTTAAACCACTTCTTTGTATTGAATTCGGGACAAATATAACAAGGTCAAAAGCTCGACACCCTCGAAATATCATATAGAAACCAGATCTCGATATCATAGAGTCAAAGGTCGCATCAAACCGAACTCCATAGAAAATACCAAGTCACCATCAATAACAAATCACCAATGGTCACCATCGAACACTTGTAACGATATCGCCCCAACTCATAGGGTAATTCTAGACAACGAGGGTCCCTAATGATAAATAGAGTCGATGATCCTTTATCGAGTACTTCGCTATATACACAACAAAGTGTAGGGAGAAAGTATCGTCAATTGAATCTCGTCTGAGTTCGGTACTTCATGCCTCCTCACACGCACCACGGGTGCGGATTCTATGAACATCCATCTATACTATATGTCTCTGGCCGGGGTAGGGGGCCTTTTACCTCATGTAACTCCCACCTAATCAAGAGATTAACCAGTATAGAAGCAGCCAATATACAAGATATATGAAAGCGATAAAATTCCATATAGAATGCAATGCAAAGAATACAAGAGATGGTGTGATAAAACGAATAGATAAATAAACACCCAATAGACACAAAAATAAAAGCTAGGATCAACTCCTGGATGTACCAGTAATAGGTAAACTATCCCCAGTGGAGTTGCTAGCTGAAATCACCCAGTTGAACTTCCGACTAATAGGGGTGTATCAATGGAGTCGCCATCAATCGTCTTTTATCTCGCGAAGGAGAAAGGAAAACATCGAGTAAACACGAGAGGAAGAAACCACGGTCTCACGGAGAGAGATCTAGGTAAGGGAGTTTGATAAAAGTCAAGCAAGATATGTTTTCAAACTTTGCGTATCATATGAAAATTACTCGGTTAAGCTCAAAATCAACTCAAAGAATAAAATTCGGTATTGATTGATGAGGAATCAACTCTTGAGTTGCAAATGAAAGTCGAAGATAATTTCGATCACGAATTTTAGAAATTGGCTCTGCTCAATTTCGAGTTTCCATCTAGGAGATATGAATGTTTCTTACCGGCCGCGAACAACACTAAAATTCGTTTAGATCACTTGAGAAATCAATTTTTTGGGACTTGCCTCACATAATTTGCCTCCGGATTTCAAATGAAAGTTGTAGATAATAATAAGGACTTGCCAATCGAAAATCATCGGAAAATACGACAAAGGCGAGATGTGCCTTATGGGGTGCCAACATCTTTGAAAACCCAAAACTCACTTTATTGAGAAATAAGCGAATAAATTCTTTTCTTAACGAAGCGACCTCTAATCTGAATAGATAATCAAGAACAAATTGAAATGATCCCAAAGCTTATGGAACCACGCCAAAATAGCTTTCGGCCGAATAAGTTGTATTGAGCATTGATCGGGAATATCGATACTGATACTCAAAGCGATCTGAGATAACCGAAATGCGCCATTACATTCACAACTTGGGATAACTTGAACTGTAGCGCATGCTCAATGCTATGTATGAAACTACATGTATGTTTATGCAATCGAATTATAAGCCAATACCGAGAAAGAAGAGGTAAATTTTAGGGTCAGGAGGATTCAATTGTTGATGTCGACATCGTATCGTCTTCTATAGCATGAACACCATTCCTGTTGATGCATAATAGAGGTCCACGACACATTCACGGCGTACCATATTACATCCTTTTGGGTGAAGCCTAAACGGTCTCAGATTTAAATGGAAACTCGGGTAGTTGACCCCAAATAGTACAACCTACTTTTTCTACTACGGCTCTAGCGTCCTTGAGCGATGCCATCGGTGAATCTCTAGTAATATTAGGGTGGCGGGAGGTCGACATGCATGACTTGTGGAACTACTTGAAGCTTGTGAGAGTCTCGACAAATTCACCTTCTATTTCAATGTATTGGAATATTGCATAGCTTACCATGTATTCTTCTTCTCATCTTTGAAACAATCTTCCCTTTTGTTGTGTATTTCAACCCGATGTAGAGTAGAGTAATAGTGCACCCTATATATCCAAGGCGTTAGGCAGGAAAGAATAAGTTGGACGAATATCCATCACAAAAGTAGAGTCAAAAGTCAGGGACCCACTTTGATCGGGAGGTTGAGCTCTCCAAGTACTATTCTCTTTGAACCATCAAAAGCTCTCACGATTATGTCGTTGGGTTTCATGACCCACTTTGACGGGACATTCAAAGTGGGCAGTATCCTGTACGTGAGACAAAGTAATGCCCTCTACATAGAAATGAGCAAGGCTTTGTTGTGTTTTCTTAGAAAGGAGTTAAGTCAACATCGAAAAGCCCAAACCATTGTCTCTGGTGGCTAGCAATACAATTTTCAAATTGGTCAGAAGTGTCTTCGGTATATGAGCATTATGAGAATTTCACCAAGGCTTTAGCATGAGCCTCGAGAGCACAATATGAGCTAGCATGGAAATCTTGGGCGGGGTTTGTCCCAGCGCTCCCATAACATTGTAGTCTCTCTTCTTAATGATCTTTAGAGTTTCCTCTATCTCTTGTTTGGATGTGCCTTCAACTTCCTTTGGTACTTCTTCACGAGTAGGATGAGTCACTTTCTCTTTCCTCGAGCCTCGAGTTGGTTCAATAGCAGGGAACATGAGCGGTGTAGTAGTATCCTTTGGAGGAGAGATATCTAGAAAAACACTCTTCTAGTTAGTTACTTTGCTTGATCGGTGATATTATTGACATCGAATGGTAGCTCAATGTGTATTATCTTCAATGGCCAATGGCTTTTGCTTGATGCCATAGTGGTAAACTTGGCTCCATAATTCCAAGGTATAGCTTTGTCATAGGAATATGGAATTAATCTGGGTGATGTAATAATGAGAGGTGCTGGGTGAAGGATCAACATAGGTGATCCTTATTGTGTTCACATATATTCTTTGGGACGATCATCATCTCCCATCGGTTGCCTTATGTCTAATTGCAATCTTGTAGCTCTATGGTGGTATATTTCACCATAAATTGCAAGGTATCCCGACTTAAGTGCGGCTTCTCTTATGTCTTTGATCTTCAAGCTTTTGGAAACATCTCATAAACTTTCCTGATTTGAGTTTTCGAGAATAGTACTTCTCGGTTGTCTATCATCGTTGACCACCTCTCTTAAACCGAGGAACATCCACTAGGCTTGGATACACAATAACAACCATTGTCAAACCATCATGGAAATAATCCATTTCGTAGAAAATCCTTTTGGAGTCATCAAAGGAGTAGTCAATTAGTCTACAGGCTTAAATCATCAAATTGTCACGACATTTCGATTTTCCACAACATTGAGGGTCTTCAAGTTGCTTATACTTCTCATTTTACGGAGGATATTGCTCGCTCATATAGTCTTCTTACTCTTCTTCTTGAGACCCGTGATGGCTTCCTTCCCCAGCCGGCCTTGGCGCCCTCGTGTTGCCAGCTCTTGCTGAGAACTCAAGTTGGCCATTGCTTTTTCTGGATCTAAATTGGTGAACATCTCCTAGAACTAAGAATTTTGAGACACAGAGATCTTTGGCGATCTGTTCGGCAGCCATTTACATTGAAATAAGCAATGAGAGAATTAGAAAACGGTCTTTAGAGTCGTGTTATGAAATGTTATGCTATGATATGCAATATTATGCAATGCAATATTTTAAGGACCTTAGGAATTTAAATTTGGTAAACAAAGCATGAGCAAATTTTTTATTAGTTTGATTAGGAATCCAAGTACATAAAATGAAATTCCTAGTGCTTGGGCACCTCCATGGGTGCTTCATCTTTGTGTTGACTTGGTGTTAATGCTTTTTCTCGTGAAGATGCTTCCTAACTCTAATACTCTTTTCTCGCTTGCATATACTGAGCTTGAATGTATCCATTTCTTCTTTGAGTTGAATCCGGGATCTCTTCAATTCTTGAAATTAGTAGGCATGTCTCGATGGAGAAATGTATAGGATTCATCGCCTTGGCACCATATGACATAATGAGATTTTGAGCACGAGCTCACACCATTTAAGGTAAGGTTCGAGAATGGAATTTTATGCCCCAATGTCTTGGCATCGTTTTCTTCACAATGCCCCATTGCACAAATCTTGCGATAACCATGGAGATCATTGGCGTAGTCAAATACAATGCCACGGATAAGCATCTCAGGGACCATCTCTTGAGCATAACCAAACTAACGTAATGCTAGAAGGGTTGTAAGTGATACCTCTCCTTATGCCAAGGAGTGGTACATTAGAAATTTTCATAACTCAATGAAAGTGGAGTCCTTTTTGAGTAGAGAACCAAGGAATCTACGAATGAGAGAGTGACATCAACCTTTGAGACCATTTCAAACCTTGTTCATTATTCAATCTTGATTGGGGAAGGTGCGAAATAAACCACACAGATAACAACGGTATACAACACATGAGCATCCTTGTCTTTTTATAGTGCAGTGTGGAGAGAATGCAAAATATCTCCAAGTAAAGTAGGCACAAGATTGTGAGTGAGGAATATCTTGATGGTGTTTACATCTATGAATTGACTGGATTAGGAAATAGCACCAAACCATAGATTAGAAAAGCCAAAACGTCTTGAAACCATGAAACTCATAGCCTTTAGGAATTCTCGAGCTTTATTTATCAAAAACTTAGCAAGCCCCCTTAACTCCACTTCTTGTCTCCCAATTGTCTTCATTATGTGGCCGCTTTAGATATACGACGATGCGATGCCTTCAAACCTCGGAACCTTTTAGAACCGATGGTGGTATTTGATCAGAATGGGTATCCCAAGTAGCTTGGAGAACTCTTCCATTATAGGTACCAATTGATAATTTGGGAAAGTAAAGCAATGATGCTTGGATCAAAGGTGGAATCGATGCTTATTGTATCTTCTTCAAAACTTGAGGTAACCAAGTCGAGTAGATAACTATACCTTTTGATGAAGCGGCGTGATCGAGGTTTCTAAGACTAACTCCTTGAGTTGAGAAGGTATACCTACAAAGTTGATTTTGATAGTCTTCTTGGAAGCCATAAATAACCCTACAACACATAGCAGATAAATCACTAGGTCCTTGAAATGGTTAGAAATGATATGATGTTATGATGTCATGTTTAAATAGTAAGCACAAGAAATTCACACAACATCCCTAGGAGTTTAAGTTGGTTCAACCTTGTCTACAATAGTAACAGGGTTTTAGGAATCTCATATCCGGATCTTTCATGAGCTTTATTTCAATCGACTACCAAATGGTGAAAATTTTGAATATTTGCTTTACGTGTGTATGTGATTTGAAAAGTATTTTGAAAAGTATTTCACTTTGACTTTGTAATGATTCTCGTTGGAATGTATCACAGTGTTGGGAATATTTTTGGAAAATGTCTAACTTTATAATGATTCTCGTTGGAATGTATACAAAGTGTTTTTGAAAGGTTTTTGAAAAGAATGTGAGGAGTAAAAATTATTTTGATTTTGATTGAACAAGCAATTAAAATTCTTATTACCTACTCGAGAAAGGGTTTCTTATTATTTTCCTTCTCCTTTAGAATAAGGTTATCCATACCATTAGTTGGTAGGTAACTTTATCCGATTGGATGTGAAGGGAAAATCGTAGGGTCATTAGAGGCAACATTATAAGGATACTAAAGCAATTTCGTGGGGATGATCACCACTTATTCATAAGCAACAACCGAGGACGAGATCATATATTCGTAGGCAACATCGAGGTCATCGAGGGACTATAATCTTTATATCGAATGGACTATGATGATGTTATTCGCAAGTCTTTGTTAATGGCACCCTACGTTCGAGGGACATGATCATTGTTATCCGAAGGCAACAAGTGAGGATACCCTAGAGGTGTGAGTGGGTGCAAAGTGTGTTCAATTTAGATATTTATCTTTGAGTTAGGGTTATTCTAAGATTGATTTTAACCTTGCCATACAAACCCTAGTTAGCATACATCTAAGCAGTTTAATATTTGCGAGGAAAATAAAGTGCGGAAAATAAATATCAACGCTATTACATGGCTATGGGAAGTTACATAATATGAGTTGTGGAAAGTAAAAGGCGAGAAAAATAAATCTACGCTATTACAAAATATTTAAATGCAAAATAAAGTAAATAAATTGAAAGATAAATGTATAATGATAGGAAAGAACATCTAAACCCTAATTGTAAAAGAAAAATACTTTTTATATTTTGAAATCGATTTTAGTTAATAAAACCTAATTCTAATTTAATTAACAATTAATTATGAAAAATAATTTAAATTATGAGAAAAATAAATTGTTTTATGAAAATTAATTAAATGCTTATTCAACCTAATTAGAAAATAAAATATTTTTGTGATTCTTTTTATGTGTGAAAATTAATTTGTGGAAAGAAATTAAAATAAGTTAGAAAAATTAAAGGAAAAGGAAAAATGAAAGGAATTAGTGCCAAAAAATAAGGTTTGGTCACTGAAGGTTGAACCGCCGCTTGGGGTTGCATGCACAAAACCTAGCCCTTGCACCATGTCATTGGTGTTAGTAAAGCGAAAGCGAATATAATATAAAAGAAAATATTTTCACGAAATCCATTCAAACCAAAAATGCCAAGGAGTCATCGTCCCCATTTGAATTTTTAAAATTATCCCGACCTTTCAGATAAAGGCTATCTGCGGAACACGTTTGTAGCTATACTTTGCATATTTGTAAAATTCAGTATAAGCAATATAAATTCATGGTGAGGCATGAATCAATCCAGTTTTCCTCGTGAAACACGATGGTACCAATGGTTTCCTCAATTTTACCTATTTTGAGAACCCCAATTGGAGCTCATGAACCCTAACAATTGTGGTTCTTCGTACCTACAATTAGACTTTCAAACCATCCAGATAGCTTGCAAACATCATTCTAAGCATGAATATACAATTGAAACATGTTAATAATGCATAAATTTGAAAATTCGATTATTGAAAAAGATGTGCAAACCAGTGACTTCGTGCGGTCGATTTGATTACTACTCGGGCTTGAAATTAGATCAAGAGATGTGAAGAACATATATTGCATTGGATGAAAATATTTTTTTTTCAATCTTTAATTTGCATCAAAGCTTCAAATTTTGTCTCAATCTCATGCCAATCAAGTATCTTGAAATTGACTTTCAAGAGTATATTGGACCTCAAGAATGCTCAATAATAAGACTTACTTATTGATTTGATTTTTGCAATTTATTTTAATTAAATTGAATTAAATTGATAAGTTCAAAAATAAATAAATAAGTTGGAAGCATGGCATGAAAATGGGCTTTAGAAGTCCTTGGCAATGTTAGAAACAAGTTTGAACCATAAAAATTTGGGCCCATTTGGAAAAAATTTGAATTTGATTAGCATTTCTCTTCATGCACTTCTTCAAATTTCCCAAACTTACACAAGTTGTATCTTGTTCAATTTTCAACATTTTGAAGTTTTCTTAGAATTTTAAAAGCTAAATATGTCCTCTAACACTCCTTTTGGTTTCATCTTCATTGAAGTTTCCATGCTCATTTACACTTCTTTTGAAAAAGATGACTTTTGTTGAATTTTAGAAGGACCTATAATGTCTTGATCCATAACTCTCAAATGGAGCATTTTGGCCAAAAGCTTGTCAAACACAAAGTTGTAGAAATTGAACTCTCTTGAAATGAGCTTTTGTGGAAAATTTCGATAAAGTATGTGAAAGTTATGGTCAAAGTTACATTGAATTTTTGTCAAGAAACCCTAATTTAGAAACTTTGACTTTTGATTAAATCTTGAGTTTTCCTTGATGAATCATGATCAACCCTTGATCAAATGATGGATGTGACTTCAAAATCTTGATGTTAACCAAAAAATGATGAGAGTTGGTATGTTGACCATAATTGACTTTTGTTCAATATAACTAATTTTCAACCATCGACGATTGATTGGCCATGACTTGAGTTGTGAGGCTTGAAACTTGACATGGTGATACC
>CM038797.1:22495825-22580287 GCA_021764765.1 Vicia sativa
TGTCGCAAGCCTTACAACACATGTTGAAAGCAGAAGTGATAACCTTGAGGGATCCTCCTCAAAATATCAACACTTCCTCTCCGAGATACAATCCTAATGCTAAGTGTGCTTACCACTCCAATAGCCTGTGGCACGACACCGATAAATCGCTGGGCTCAAGAACAAGATTCAAGACATGATCAAGCTAAGCGCATTGAGTTTGACCCTCTTGTTGAGACCGAATGTGATTAACGCGCCATGCCCAACCATGACAAAAGTTCCAATGTCGTCAGAGATACTTATGTCTTCAACATAGATGACTTGACCATTCCTCCGATGACTTAAGAAGAATTTGCCATGCTTCTGTCAATCCGTGATGCCTAGAAATTGTCTTGGTGCCCATCTCGCACTGATGGTTGTGCTTAGTTGAGAAGACGTGTTCAAGGTATGATGGATAACCGTGAAATATTATTCCGAAACCGCCTATGGAGAGTCTGTGAAGACATGTCTAAGAAACAAGATCAAGATGTGAATGAAACAAAGACCGCCTCGCATGGGATACCTTGGGGCAGCCAAGTGGAAAGTATGATTACATGGTGAAGTACATCGTTCTCGAGAGCTACAAAATTCCTATTGAAGATGTTAAGGTGACCGGATGGGGTGACGATTTCCCGTAAGACTATGCCGATGTTAACACTATAAGGATTTCTGGTGATCCCTGCCAGTGGCACCTCTCATCATTACTTCTCCCGGACCAGCCCATATTCCTCTAACAAGGTTGTCCTTGGAATTATGGAGTCGATGTTTACTATTATGGGCCAAGCAAGACCCTCTAACCATTGAGGATCTTACAACTGAAGCTACCATTCTTGACATTGACAACATCACCGATCCAAGAAGGTGACTAACCGAAGGGTATTCTCTCTAGATATCTCTCCTCCAAAAGAAATTGCGACTCCACCGCATTCCGCTATTCAACCCATTCCCAAGCAGGAAAGAACCAAAGGACTCATCATGCTCACCAAAAGTACCAAAGGAAGTTATCAAGACACCTCCAAACGAGAAATGGAGGAAATTCAAGATTATCAAGAAAAGTGACTACAATGTCAGGAACAGCTTGGGACGCATCCGCCCAAGATCTCCATGTTTTCCGCTCTTGTGCTCGAGGCTCATGCTAACGCCTTGGTGAAGTTTCAAGAATGCTCACGCATCGCAAGACACTACCATCGACCAATTTGAAGTTTGTATTGCTAGCCCGGCTGCCAATAACGGTCTAGGCTTCTCCGATGTCGACTGACCACGGAAAGAAACATAACAAAGCCTTGCACATCTTTGTTGAGTGCAAGGGCACTACCTTGTCTCATGTTTTGGTTGATACCGTTCGCCTCGAATATCCTTCCAAAGACCGCTTTTGATCGACTTGATATCAAGGGTTGGTTCCGAGACCCAAGGATATAATTGTGAGAGCTTTTGATGGTTCTACGCGACAGATTGGAGAGCTCATTCTCGCCAGCTAGGTCGGTTCCTAGACTTTTGATTCCACTTTCTTTGTCATGGACATCCCACCAACTTACTCTTGCCTACTGGACGCCTCGATACCGGGCAAAGGCCATATTCTACCTTACATCGTAAACCAAGTACCCAGTGAAAGGGAAGGTTGTCACAGACGCGGTGAAGAAGAATATATGGTCACCATCTATACCATTCCGATACCTCGAGGTGAGGGTGAATTTTTGAGACTCCCTCGCTGCTTTAAACAATCCCCGCAGTCATGCCCTGTGGACCTCCTATCACCCCCGGTTGCTAAAGTTCCGCCAGGATGGCCTAGTCAAGGATGCTCAAGTCAGCTGAAGAAGAAGGTAGTACTATTTGGGGACCCCCGATCTTCCTTTCAACCGACAAGACTAGTTTAGGCTTCACCATCAAAGGACAAGATGATACGCCATGAGCGTTTGCCAACTTCCTTTCCGCAGACGCCGAGTGGAATCCATGCTATGAAGACGACGACAACGATCGACATCGCAAGTGGATCTTCCCAACTCCCACAATGGACTCAAAGAATTGGAAGATCAAGACGCCATACCAATCTCCTTTAGATGAGTAATTGCTCTGTTTTTGTTTTGCTTTTCAGATTTTTCTATGTTTTGAACAATAAACTCTAAAGCCTAGTGCCTGCCCGGGAATCATGGCTCGCTTGGAGGGTTATTATCTCGTCATTTGCATATTTTCATTCAATAAAATCGTTGGACTTTTGCATTCAATTGTTGTTTTTTACTTTATCACCCCTTCAAAAGCTATGTGTTTCTTACACACCCACGTGATACACCGCAGTAATCACTCCGAATCTCGCTGATAATGACCATGCTATTGCTAAATATGACTTCGATAATCCGATCTACCAAGCCAAGACGAAGGTGAGGAAGATTATGAAGTGCCAGGAGAACTTGTCGATCAACAAGAAGAACGAGTTATAAAGCCACACGAAGAGCAAGTCGAGGTTGTGAATTGGAGCAATGAAGATGAAAGAGATCAAGATAGGAGCGGTCTTAGAATGTTGTCAAAGAAAAATTGGCAGATGCTACGAGATTATATTGAGGTTTTGCTTGGTCATATGAAGACATGTTTAGACATTGATATTGTGGAACACCGATTGCCGATAAAAGAAGGTTTTCCTTGTGAAATGAAGGTTCACGTGAGCGTCCCGAATGTCAGAAAATCAAAGCGGTTATAAAGCTTTAACACCTGCTTTTAGTCATACTTCCTATCCGCAGCTGGTTAACTGTACCGCTTCAAGAAGGATGGCAAGGTACGAATGTGTGTGGATTACGAGATCCGAACAAAGCGAGTCCGAAAGACGATTTCCCACTTCTCATATTGATGTTCGTTGACAACACCGCCCAACATAAGGTTTTCCTTCATGGATGGTTTCTCCTACATAATCGATCAAAATGGCCTCAAGACATGGAGAAGACTATCATACAAGGGCACTTCTATAAGGTTATGCCGGTTAAAGAACGCGGGCGCCACTTATCGCACATGGTGACATTATTTCATGACATGATTCATCACGAGATGAGGTCTACGCCGATTTACATGATAGCTCGATCACAGATGTAAGAAGAACATCTTGATCATCTCGTAAACTGCTTGATAGGTCAAGAAGTACATCGAGACTTAATCCCAACAAGTGCACTTTTGGAGTCGATCCAGAACTCCTAGGGTTTGTCGTGGTAAAGGTATTGAAGTGACCCGCCAAGGTGAAAGCTATTCAAGAGATGCCACCATGCACCGAGAAGGAAGTCGAGGTTTCTTGGCCGATCGAATTACATTGCGATTCATTGCACATCTAATCGCATTGTGAGCCAATCTTCAAATCAAGAAAGATCATGGTAGAATGGAACGACATTGCCTGATCGCTTTGACAAAATCAAGGAGTACTTACGTAATCCTCTTATCCCGATGCCGCTCAAGGAAGACCTCTTATCATGTACTTGACGTTGTTAGAGAATTCAATGGGTGTGTTGGGCAACATGACGAGTCTGGTCGAAAAGAGCATGCAATATACTACCTTAGCAAAAAGTTTACCGACTATGAAACAAGATACCACAAATTGAGAAAAATTGCAACGCTTTGGTTTGCTTCACGACTAAGACAAGATATGTTGACTCACACTACCTTGTTGATTTCAAGATGGATCCGATAAAATACGATTTGAGAAACCGCCTCCTAAGAATAGCAAGATGGCAAATGATCTTGACCGAATACGACATCCAAGACACTTCTAAAGCAATCAAAGGAAGTGTAGCCATCATTTGGCACATCAAGTCAGATGACTATCGCCTATGCGCTCGAATTTGATGAAGATGTTTTACTAGTTACGATCAAGAACCAGACCTGACGAAGGACTTGAACAAGGATCCCGATGGACCATGGTCTTCGATGGAGCCTCAAACGCACTCGGCAATGGCATCGCCATCATCACATCTCCTACAAAGGACATACTCCTTTCACCGCCAGATTTGTTTGTACCAACAACATGGCCGAATACGGTTGCATCATGGGTATTAAAGTCGCTATTGACTTAAGAATCAAGTTCTTACAAGTGTATGGAGACTCACTTTGTGATCACCGATTATGGGCGTGATACGAAGCATCCAAATCTCATTCCGATTGAGAGCATGTCCCGATTGATCCCCTACTCAAGAGATCACTTTCAATCACATTCCACGAGAAGAGAATCGGCGTGACGATTGGCTACTATGTCATCTATGTTCAAGGTCGATGGGACAACGAGGCTCCCCAAATCATCATGAGAAGTTTGACGAACCAACATATTGTTATGAGCTGATACGTAAGAGAAACCTTGGTACTATGAGTGAAGAGGTATCTGAGACTCGTGAATATCCCAGGGCATCCACAACGATAAGAAGTTTTGAGAAGGTTCGCATCCAAATTCTTCCTCAAAGAATGACATCTTATACAAGCTAACCACGACTGGCTTACTTACTGTAGACCAAAAACAGGAATGTATAATGGAAGAGTTACACGGCGCATTTGGTACCCACTCCAAAGGACACACAATGGCTAAGAAGATTCGAGAACAAAGTTACTATTGGTCTACCATGGAAGTCGATTGTCACCGCTTATGCTCGATCTTGTCACAAATGCCGATTTATGCCGACAAAGTGCATGTACCTCCAAGACTCAATGTTCTAATAGCTCCTTGGCCTTTGCAATGTGGGCATTGACATGATCGGAGAAATCAAGCCCACAGCCTTCCAATGGACATCGCTTCATCCTTGTGGCAATTGACTATTTCACCAAGTGGGTAGAGCACCTCGCTTGCATCTGTTACCAAGAATGTCGTGGCTCGATTCATCAAACATAATCTCATCCGCGTATGGCACTCGAAAGGATTATCACGATAATGGTTCTAATCTCAACAACAAATGATCACCGAACTCGCACGCAGCTCGTAATCAAGCATCACAATTTTTCTCCTTATCGGCCTAAGATGAATGGCGCAAAGGAAGCCGCCAACAAGAATATTAAGAAGATTATACGTAAATGACAAGGACTTACAAAGATTGGCATGAGATGTTACCATTTGCTCTTCATGGTTATCGACAATACGAACATCAACAGGGCAACCCTTTCTCTTGTACCAGATGAAGCCCCTACCCATCGAGGTTCGATACCTCAACCGTAGTCCTCCAGACGCAGTGGTCACGTAAGACGATTGGATCCGCATCGCCGACCGATTAACTTGATTGACGAGAAACGACTCGCATCCATTTGCCATGGATAGATCTATCGTAAACGAATGATCGAGCATTTAACAAGAAGGTCAAACACCGAGTCTACCAAGTCGGTGATCTAGTAGTCAAGCGCATCATTCTTCCACAAGGTGATCTCGGGCAAATGACTCCCACCTACGAGGGACCATTTGTAGTCAAGACAAGATTTTTCACGGAGCCATGATACTTAGCACCATGGATGGTGAAGACTTCCCACACCTCGAACGCAGACATAGTCAAAAATACTACGATAAAAGAAACCCGCTAGGTCGATCGCCTAGGCAAAATAGTATCTCGCGAACCAAAAGGTTCGGCAAAAGTTAAGGATATATATACAAAACATGTACACCAAGAAGTCGAAAACCCGAAAAGGCGGCAAAAAGGGTATCCCTAGACCGAAAACCCAAAAGGGCGGTCTAGGCAAAAGTTAGATTTAAGCGCACGACTATGTCTCGTCCAAATCACCTATCTACGACTACTATCAAGATTCAAGATTCAAATGGCTAAGATCAATTCACTCACTTTCTACCGATGAAGGAGATGAGATAGTTGAAATATATAAGTACTAGCATAGTTGGAACTTAACGAGATTGTTTCCATAGCTTTTACTTTTCTTGTGTACGAACTACTTGGCCATACGCCACATTTCAAATAAATACAAGTTCTTTCTCTTTACAATTTGTGCTGTTGTCGTTTGCATAAAGTCCAACGTTTACTTTGAATGATTATATGCATCTGACAATAAAAATCTATTTACAAACATGCGAAAAGTAAACATACAAAAGTAGTTGCTACAGCTCCAGGAATTGGGATGACGACGAAAGTCACCAAAAACATTCCCCCGCAGAGCATGATCCCCACAAAGGTGTCGCTCACAACAAACCTCCCCCAGCGGAGTAGAGGTGAATCCACGAGCAGTGATTCCACTCAACTAAAATTGTATCACATCGCCAAGCAATAACATTTCATCCCCGGTCAAAGTATTCATCCCCAACAAGATATCTCTCAATAATTCCCTTTTTCCAACAGCAGTATCCAGACCTGAAACTTGGTCAGATAGTGCATCGGAGGAATCTTACATCTTTCTATACCTCAGCCCGAGATGTCAACGGCTCCGATTCTTCTAACCCGGCCTCCCAAAGAACTACCAAATACTTTTCAAGAAGATCTACATGCAAGATCCCTAACAGATTACCTCCCAGACTCTCCCCAGCAGGGTCTATATATGAGATCCTCAACAGCATGTTTCTCGATCTCTACCATCCATAACAATATCTAGGCCCAAGACTTGGTCAGATAGTGCATCGGAGGAATCAAAGTTTTCTTTCTTCTCAGGGTCTCCATCCGTTCCGTCCCCAAACAGAAGTCAGAAATCCTCAAGCAGAACATCTGCATCTTCTTCAAGATGGATATGTTTTGAAATACCACAACATCTATCATTCATACATTTCTCATAAAGTCACAATATATGCATATGTCATTCATACACATTGTCATGCATCATACTTTGCATAAAACTAACAAATATTCTATCAAAGTTTTCTTGTTTTCTCCAAACAGTGAAAATCACTCGCAAACAGTCCAAGATTAATACCCGAATCCGCACGGAGAACTATCTCGAAGATCTAGTTGTCCTCCGACAACAGTCCAAGATTAATACCGAATCCGACGGAGAACTATTCGAATATCGCTAGTTGTCCTCCGACAACCGGTCCAAGATTAATACCCGAATCCGCACGGAGAACTATCTCGAAGACCGCCTAGTTGTCCTCCGACAACAGTCCAAGATTAATACCAAGCCAAACGGAAAACTATCTGAACGATCGCCTTGTTGTCCTCCGACAACGGATCCGTGATTAATGCAAGCCGACGGAAACCCTATCCAAACGATCGCAGTTATCCTCCGATAACAAAGTGGATCAATACCGATGCACAACAGGAAGATATCCACATGTTACCAACTACTATCTCCTCAGAGTAATCAGCACGAAGATGTATTCTAACTCTCTCTTATTATCAACAGCAACTACAGAGTCTGTCGTACGACTTAGTTGCCTTGGATGGCATCTTAAGCCCATCCCCGACTACTTATCAACATTTCTCCGCTTTCAGAATGCTGCATATTTGGTTAAAAAACCAATACAAACTAATAACTTCATTCAAAGATGAGTACGAAGTCAAACGTATGACTCCCTCCGGATGGCATCTTAAGCCCATCTCCCTACTCCTTTCACTTCCAAAACGCCTACCAAGCCTAGCATACGGCTCGCTCCCAGCATCGTTCTTTCCAGATGGCATCTTAAGCCCATCTCCGACGGTCCTCCTATCCAGACGACGTTCTTGAGTCTAACGTACGACTCATTCCCCAGCGAAATCTCCAACTTCTCCAAATGGCATCTGTAAGCCCATTCCCGCATCATCAGCCAACAGCGAGTGCAAATTTTCAGGTTTACTCGAGTGTTCAATCGTCTTCTACCTCTAGGTCACGAAAGGCGAGCATGCCAATCTAACCCTTCCAGTACAAGAAGATTGAACAGGGGCAGCTGTCATACCCCAAAATTTTCCCTACATCTTCTCAAGACATTCCACACACCCATGCTCAAGGATTCCTCAAGGGTTGATCAAACAAACCCGCTCCTAGACAATCAACCCAAACTAGGGTTTGGTGTTTCTCAGATCAAGATGGATTTCCAACACCTCCAATGTTCATCATGCCTCCTCATATGCTTCAAAGATTCTCCATGACAAGTTTCAAGCCTCGAAGTCAAGTTTCCATAATTGCTCGATGGTTGAAAATCAATTGATTGACAAAAAGTCAACTATGGTCAACATATAGTCAAACTTCCTGATTTTTGGTCCACATCCTCATTTTGAAGTTACATTCATCATTTGATCAAGGGTTGATCATGATTCATCAAGAAAACTCAAGATTTGCTCAAAAGTCAAACTTTCTAAATTAGGGTTTCTTGAGGAAAAGTCAACCAAACTTTGATCGAGCATAAATTCTTCATACTTTCTCTAAAATTTTTCCACCACCTCTTGTTTTGAAGGAAATTCAATTTCTACAACTTCATGTCTCACAAGAATGTTCAAAAATGCTTCATTTGGAAGGTATGGATCAAAACATTACAGGTCCTTTTCAAAGTCAACAAAAAGTCAACTTTTTGTTTTGAAGATATATTGAGCATGGAAACTCCAATTGAGATGAAACCAAAGAGGTTGGTTAGAGGACTCTTAGAGATTTCCAAAAAGTCCAAGAACACTCTAAAATGTGGAAAATTGAGCAAGATACACCATTCACAAGTTGGGCATTTTTGAACAATTGCACAAAAGGAGATATTGGTCAAAATGCAATTTTTTCCAAATGGGCCTATAATTTTATGATCCAAACTTGTTCATGATATTATTTGTGACCCATTGATGTTGGCTATGGCAATTTTCTATTTTATTGATTTATTTTTGAATTTAAAACCATTTAATTCAAAATTAAATTATATAAAATATGAAAATAAGATATTTTTCCAAAAGGAGTGAATTTATATCAAACTTGAGTCCAAGATAGCCCATGGAACATGCCAAATTCGTTCTAGCTCTCACATTAAAGAGAAAATAAAATTTTCTCCAAAATTTGATTTTATTTGAAAAATATTTATGGCACATTCATGATCCAATCTTTTTTCCTTCTCTTTGCCATCCCAAATCACTCTATAAATACCCAAAGATTACACACAACAAAGGACACGAAACCCTAGCTAAAACACAACCCTTATTTTGCCAAAATTTCTCAAAGTTGTCAAAATTGAATTTTGATTTCCACCACTTTCAAGCTCTCAAAACCATTCCATTGTGTTCGGGGTAAGATTGAGTAAGTATACATCATTAACAATGCTCAAAACACCGAGTCGTGCCATACATTCATACATATTCAATTTTTCTTGATTTTGCATTTTATTCATCTGTGTATTTTAATTGATTCTAATGGTTTTAATGTGTTCATGAGGTTCATTATATATGATCTGGGCAATCGTTATCAAGTTTGAACGCAAAACCGCGTGATGCCATGTTTAGGGTTCTTGAACTGCTGAGCTCGAATCGGTAGTTAGAGGCATTTTCAATCGAAACTAATACCACCATTGAATCCGAATGCTCGATTTAGGGGGTAGGGTACCGTAACTCTTTATTTCATGTATTTTTCCAGTTTTGATTTCAGGCTAGCCGGAGAAGATGATCGGAGCCCTAGCTCCGGTGCTGACTCAGGCGAAGACCGGCGAGAGGATTGCGTGGCGCGAGGGAAGGTTCTGATTCGTCCATTCATAAGTCAATGGGGTCCACGCTTGGCTGACTGTGTTTCAAACATATCCATGACACGTTACCACTTATATTCAATTGATTTCAATGTTTTAAACACCAAGTGTCAAGTGGCGAGCGTTAAGGCTTTGTTTTGAGAAGATACTCCAAGAGGTCATGAGTTCAACCCCTGCCAGGACCGGTTTTCCTTTTCTTTTTACAAACTTTCATATTTTTCTTATTTTCTATTTTCTATTTCTTTTAATATTTTCATTCATTTTAATTTAACTTTAAATATTTTTTATCATGCATTTAAAAACACCAAAAAATATTTATTTTTTGCATACATGTCAGAAAAATGTTTATTTAATTTATAAAATAAAAAATATTATTTTTGCATGCATATTTAATTTAATTTCAATTTTATCATTTAAATCACTTTTAATTGATTTTTAATTATTAAATTAACTCCAAAAAATCCCAAAAAATTATTTTAGCATATTAATGTTATTTCCAGCATGAAAACTTTTTCTCATTCAAAAATTATTATTTTTACTGACATTTTTCTCTTATTCGATTTTCTCGTATTTCCCGATTTTCCATTTGTTCATAGGTTATTCCGTTTCGGACGTATTTTTTTATCGTTTTCTTTTCATATTATGTAATTGCCTATGGGATGTAATAGTTTAATTAGGACATTTTATTTTCCGCACTTTAAATTATGTATCTTCCCCAAAGCCATGTAATAGCGTAGGATTTATCTTTCCGCATTTTACTTTTCGCAATTTAATTTCCGCACCCTATAAACCGCCAAGAATTAGGCGGTATGGCAAGATTAAACGAACGAGATCACTTCTAACTCTAAGATAACATATCTGAAATCAACACACTCTTTCACACATGCACCCCTTAGGGTAATTCTCTCTCGTTGCCTTTACGAATTAAAATGGTCAAGTCCCTCGAACGTAGAGGTATTCTAGCACCGTTGCCTTCAAAACAAATCATCATAGTCCCTTCGATACAAAGATCATAGACCCACGATGTCGCCTACGATTACATGATCTTGACCCTCGATTGTTGCCTATGAAAAATGATGATAGTCCCTTCGAATGTGCTAGGATACTTCCTACAAGTTGCTTTTTATGACCATCTGATGTCCCTTCGAATGTCCCACTTACATCCAACGAATAGGGTTACCTATCAACTAATGGTATGGATAGCACTATTCTAAAGGAACGTAAAATAACACGAAAACGACCAATTCTGAGTAGGTAATAAGACTTTTAGTTGCTTGCTCTATCAAAGTACTTTTCACACCTCACACTTTTTGTCAAAGTTCAAAATCTTTTCAAAACGAAACATTTCTGAACACTTTGTATACATTCCTACATGAATCATTACAAAGTCAAAGCGAAATGCCTTTTCAAAACATTTTTGTCAAACACACAGAAAGCACAATTTTTAAAGTGATCTAAGAGCAACTAAGAGCCCGTAGGTAACTACGAATGAAAAGGAGTGCTAATACCTTCCCTTTTCATAACCTTCTCCCTTACTCAGAATCTAACGAAGGTCTTTTTCTGTACTTTTTACCTTCCCTTAATTGGATAAAAGAAAAGTCGGTGGCGACTCTTGCTATCCGCACATTTGCGATACAAAAACCTACAAAGTCAGTTCACCGTGTTACAATATCCATGTTTATTTGAATTGATGCTTGTCTATGAGTGTTGAATTCACCTTTTTTTTATGGATGTTGATTTCTTTGTTTCTTGAACCCTCAACTATATGTTATTGTATGAATTTTTACCTTGCCTTAGAAAGTAGGAGTATTCAACTATAATGATGTTGGTTGGATTCAAGTTGGGAGAGGTGTTATACCCCAAAATTTGCCCTCTTTCCTCTCAAGACAATCTATGGATCTATACTCAAGAATTCCACAAGGTGGTCATCATATCTCATCATATACCTCATAGAATCCTCATATCAAGTTCCAAGCCTTACAAGTCTAAGTTGCTCATCCAAAGGCTCAAATAGCTAAAAATCAGTTGTAGTGGATAAAAAGTCAACTGTGGTCAACATACAGTCAAACTTCATAATTTTTGGTCAACATCAATATTTTGAAGTCATATTCATCATTTGATCAGGAGCTGATCATGATTCATTAAGAAAAGTCAAGATCTCGATCAAAAGTCAAAGTTTCCAAATTAGGATTCTTTAAACAAAAGTCAACTGAACTTTTACCAAGCATAACTTTCACATACTTTATTAGAAATTTCTCCACCAAAGCTCATTTTGAAGAGAATTCAAATCTCTACAACTTTATGTCTCACAATCTTGGGTTGGAAATGCTTCATTTGAAAGTTATGGATCAAAACATTACAGGTCCTTCTAAAAAAGTCAACAAAAGTCATCTTTTTGCAAAGAAGTGTTCATGAGCATGGAAACTTCAATTACGATGAAACCAAAAGGGCTGTTTAGAAGACATCTTGGGCTTTCTAAAAAGTCTAAAAACACACAAAAATGTGGAAACTTGAGCAAGATATAAATTGTGCAAGTTGAGCATTTTTGAGGAGGTACATGAAGAAAAATACTTGTCAAATTTAAGTTTTTTTTAAATAGGCCTAAGTTTTCATGATTCAAACTTATTCTTAAGATTATCCTTGACATCTACACTCCTTGCCACGCCTCTTCCTTATTTATTTAATTTACTTTTGAATTAAATATCCAAAATTCAAATTTAATTAAATAAGATATAAAAATAAAAGATAAGGTAAGTTGGGCTTGATATTTGCATGGCTTGGGGTTCAAGATAGCACATTACAAGTCATCAATTTCGCAAGAAGAATCAAGGCAAGATTGAGCCACTTTTGGAAAGATTTGATAAAATTTTCAATCAAATATTTTTGCATTCAAGGCAATATTTTTCCACTCAATGCTTGACCTAATACACTCTCCTATATATACTTAGCATTCTCACAAGACAAGGAAACGAATTTGAAGCCTTTTACATGATTGCTAGCCTCCTACAAACCCTAGAAATTTCTCAAATTTTTCTTAAAACTTGCAAAATCGTGTTTTGGTTTCTGTAGATTCAAGCCATTCTAGCCACTCATTCGTGTTCTCAAGTTCCTGGGTTGATTCACACCATTACACGACCCAACACCCGCATCAAGCTCTTATGCCGCTCCGATTTGGTAAATGTCACAAAATGATTTCTCTTAATCCATGCATTACTAATGCTTTTTCCGTGTTTGTATGATCTCGGGATGTTGTTTAGAACAGTGCAACGTGTTACATGTGAGCTTTAGGGCTTAAATCCCATGATGCCATTGTTAGGGCATAGGAGTCATGAGTTTTGAACCCACCGATATGTGGACTTTCAGCTTTAAAATACCACCATTGGATTCCTAGGGATCGAATTAGGGGTAGGTCCTTTATTTGCATTTATCTTGATTATTTTGCAGATCCGAAATTCCAGATGGTCGAGAAGACGATCGGAGCCTTGCTCCGACGCTTCTGACTTAGGGACCAACAACACTTACATGTTTATGAGTCCAACAATATGAATGGATCACCGCCCCAACAATTCACCTTGCGCACGCTATATCACTCTCTATCTCCCAGGTCGTGGGTTCAAACCCCACCTTTTGCTGTTTTTTTCATTGTTTTTTATAGGTTTCAGAGTCTCCAAAAGGAACGCCTCCAGAAGTTCCAACTTTTGGGTGTCCCCAGCACCAAAAGCTGCTCCAGCTTCTGGGTGTCCGCAGTACTAGAAGCTCCAGCTTCTGGGTCTCCCCAGCGCCAGAATCCTCTAGAAGCTCCAGCTTCTGGATGGCCCCAGATGAGAAGTCCCCAGAAGTTCCAACTTCTGGACATCCCAGATCCAGAGTCTCTAGAAGCTCCAGCTTCTGGACCCTTTCCAGCGCCATACATCCCAAAAGCTCCACCGGCGCCTCCAAGCAGCAGTAACCTCCGACCCTTCGATGCATCAACCATAACTTCTGGACACGCTCAGTAGGATACTCACCAGAAACTCCAGTTTCTAGATGCCCACAACGCTTCCACTCGTAATCCCCATCTTTCGCGCGCCAAGCTCGCTTTCTTCATATTTTTATTTATTTTCGCTTCGCTTTTTAAGTAACCAATTAATTTAATTAGTAATTAGGTTAATTAGATAATTTCACAAATACCTTTTTTTAACTAACTTAATTAATTTAATTTAGGTTAGTATTCACTAATTTTTCTTAATTAATTAGAATTAGGTTGTTTTCACATAAACTCTAATTTTCAAAAACACCAAAAATACTAGGACATAGTTTCTCTTATGCTATTTATTTTTCTTGCATTTTAAATTCTAGAAAGGATATATAGGTTGCAAGTTTTTATCATCTAATAGCGAGATTTTATTTTCTCGCATTTACTTTCCGCACCTCCTATTATGTATCTCGCCCAAAACCATGTAATAGCGTAGGACCCTTTACATTTCTCGCATTTACATTCGCACCTATTAAACCGCTAGTAACTAGGCGTGTATGGCAAGATAAAATCAACATAGATCATTAATCATAAGATAAATATCTAATACAACACACTTTCTTCACACATGCACCCCTAGGGTATCCTCTCTCGCCTTATAAATGGTCAAGTCTCTCAAACGTGGGGATATCTTAGCACGCTTGCTCACGAAATATCATCATAGACCCTTCGACTTAAAAGATCATAGTCCCTCGATGTTGCCAATGAATATATGATCTCGTCCCGTGATTGTTTCACGAAAATGATGATCGTCCCTACGAATATGCTAGGATATCCCTACAAGTTGCTTTTGTGACCATCGATTATCCTTCGAATGTCCCTTCACATCCAACTAATAAGGTTACCTATCAATCCATGTTATGGATAGCTTTATTCTAAAGGAAAGCAAAATAACACTAAACGACCACTCGAATAGGTAATAAATCTCTTTTCTTGCTCAATCAAAATATTTTTACACCTCACACTTTCAAAACTTTTCAAAATGCTTTGTATACATTCCAGTGAATGATTACAAAGTCTTTTCCAAAAAACATTTCCAAACACTTCATACATTCCAAGTGAATCATTACGAAGTCAAAGCGAAATGCCTTTTCAAAAATATTTTCAAACACACACACAAAAAAGAAACAATTTAAAGTGAGCTAAGCAATTAAGAGCCCTTAGATAACTACGGATGGAAAGGGTGCTAACACCTTCCCTTTTCATAACCACCTCCCCTACTCAGAATCTAACGAAGGTCTTTTCCTGTTCTTTTCGCCTTCCCTTAATTGGGTAAAAGAAAAGTCGGTGGCACTTTGCTATCCGCAATATTTACGATCAAACACAAAACAAACAAGTCAATAAGTGAGGTGTGTTTGGTGTGAAATTTGTGATGAAGAATAAGTTTGATTGAAATTATATTGTTTGGAAAATAGTGAGTGGATCACTCCCTTAGGCTTAGGCAAGTTTTTGTTTCGATTAGCTTTAGGACTTATCACTTGTTTGTTAACCAAGCCACATTACAACCTTGAAAAGCCCTTGTGATTCTTGCATTTGTATTTTCAATATGTTTTTGGATGAATGCATAATTTAGTCTATTGTTTGCAAGATTGTGGAGGAGTGGTTTTTATCCCTCACCTTTGTGTGTTCTTCATCTACCGATGAATTTTTGCTAAGTGTGATTCATGATTGAGCTTGTTTTGTTTTAGCATGTTTTGCATGATTTTTGTACTTAAGATTTGTTTCGCTTATATGTTGTCACCGTAGGATAGTGGTAAGTTTGTATTTTGTCGGTATGCTTTTGTTTGAACCATACATTTGTTTTCTGTTTAAAGAAAAACTTATTGATTCGTGATTCTTTGATTATCATCTTTTGTTTCTTTAAGTTTATTTGACTTTATTTGAGGACAAACAATGTGTCAAGTTGTGGAGAGTTGATAAGTGCCAAAATGTAGTTATTTTGTATATACATTTTGTGGCACATATCCATTATTTTGTTGATATTTAGTCGAATAATCCCGACTTTTTGTTGTAAATACTTTTTATTGCGTTTTGTGTACATATTGTACCGTTTGATTAGTTGTGTATATATTTTTTGTAGGTATTTGTTGCATTATTGGAGAATTGAGAATAAAGTCCAAATGGAGCTCCAAGATGCATTTTTGATTGAATAAAGGAATAAGGCTTGAAGGTGGAAGCCATTGGAAGCCACAAGAAAAGCAACAAAAGTTGTTACCTGGGCAATTTCGTCGGGCGAGGGATATTTCGCCGGGCAAAAGTGCAGATGGAGAAAGTTGGATTTTGCTCTGACTTGTTTCGCTTCTAGCTGTCGGGCGAGGAAATAAAGATTTCTCTGGGAGAGGTTGACCTTCGAAGGAGGATAGTTTTGGTCACCGAGGACGGGCTTAATTTGAGCCAAGTTAATAAGAAGATTCGTCGAGCGAAGCTTTTAGTTCGTCGGGCGACTGTGCGGAATTAGATTTTCTTGATACTTTCATTTCATTTCATTTTTGGAGTTTGGTTTTGGTGGGTGAGATTCTTGCTCCCAATTCCATCACCCATATAGTTTTTGATAGATTAGTTTAGAAAACAACACTAGGGTCTTAGTCAAGGATGATTGGAGGTGAATTGCTCTTCGATAGGTATTGACAAACCAGTGTAAATGGGTAGTTTATCTCTCTTCTCTTTGAATTTCTCTATTGTGTTGGTTATGTATGTATATTTACTCTGAACATAGGTATATTTATCACCCTTGGAGTTGTATAAAGTCTGCTTTATGAATCTGTGTTGGTAGTTATCTTAGGTTTTTACTCTATGTTAGGGATTTGAGCTTGCTAGAGATAGACTGGTTAGATTCTTACCTAGGATGATTATTTGTTAGTTTCTAAATGCTAGAAATAGGTTTAAAGCTGACATTCACCATAAAGTATCTGATCTTAATGCCTTTGCGTCGGTGAAGTATGTTAGAGATGGGTATGGAGGTGACACAGTTGACTTCTGGTTGTCGAGGTATGCCAAAAATGGATATCTAGGTGATTCGGGAGAATTCTCAATTTGGGTTAGAAATAACTTAGATTGTGAGAGATATGTGATGACACGCATAAGTATCGAGGTCGAGTATAACATGGCGAGATTTAAGTCCGGACGGTAGTTTACATTCGCTTCAAACAAGTCGTCTATCCTTTATACTTTTTGTTCATTTACTTTTTGTCTTTTATTTTCATTTCATTTAATCTCAAACTCATTAACGGTAGAATTTTCGAACCATTTAATCAATAACCAATCTCGTGGACACGATACAATATAACCTAACCAATATATATCACCCAAGAAAATAAATATCAAACTATTTGCTTGTCGCCATCGCTTCAACAAATGACCATGCTCGATGCCAAAGAACACGTGAAGAAATGTGATAAGTGCCAACGACACAGACACATGCATTTAACTCCTCCGAGCGAACTCAAATCCCTCTCTTCTTCCTGTCCCTTCTCATGGCAGGGGCTTGACATCCTCGACTCATTCGTCCTGAGAGCATATCATAACAAGTACTTGATAGTAGCCATCGATTACTTCACCAAATGGATAGAGGCCGAAGCATTAACAAAGATCACTTAAAATATCCTACGCTTCTATAAGAGAAACATACTAGCCCGATTCGGTATCCCACAAGCTATAGTCACCAACAATGGGATACAATTCACCGATAAAAACTTCCAAGACTTCGTTGCCCATCTGGGAACCGTACAACACTTCACTTCGGTCGAACACCCCTAAACGAACAGGCAAGTCGAATCTGCAAACAGGGTCATACTACGCGACTCAGACGAAGACTAGATGAATCAAATGAAACTACTCCATATTCATCCACTTGGGAAACCCCATTCCGACTATCCTATGGAACCGAGGTCGCCATTCCAATAGAGATTTCCAAGCCTTCAAGAAGAATTGAATCTCCCCTCGAAGTGGAGATGAACAACAAATCCTTGAGAGAGGAACTCGACATGATTGAAGAGATAAGAATGGGGCTTCCTTAGAGAACATCAAACAGAGAATAACCCTCCGCTATGATGCCAAGGTTATTCCTCACGAATTCAACGTCAAGCTTGGTCTTTAAACAAAACCTTAAGAGCTCCATTGAAGGAAGGTCGCAATAACCGGTAAGGCCCATACCGTGTCTATGCCAAACGGGAACGGGGATACTACTTAGAAAATATTCAATGGGAACAACTTACTCGATCATGGAACACCAAAAACTTAAACAATACTATAGTTGAGGCACGACAGTTGATACACCTCGTGAAACCACCCAAGTGCTTATAGCTCGACATCAAATGCTCGCTCTACTCATATTATGAGCAAGATCTCGCCGACGCTGGGACTCAAACGAGCCTCGTTGTCCGAGTACTCGCCTTAGAACACCCAGCTCGCGATAGACATTCACGCCACTAATCTCAGGCCTTTAATCAAAGCTTGAGTTCTGGACCAAGCCCAACAAATGAACTGGCCCCCTTTGGTAAGTTACCCAGCACTAGAAAAGACCATACATCATTAAACGAGCATTCCCCCAAAATAACAAGTATCGCATGCATACAACAAACAATGAACATAAAATATTAATATTACATTCACGGCCATGAAGGTCGAATTTGTCATGGAGTTAAAACAAGGACTCCATCCCAACAAAATAAAAATACCAAAACGACCACAAGGGTTGAAACTGTCATTAAATAAAAAGGGCCATGCCCAAACAAACACAACAAAACCAACACATCAACAGGAAATCATTTGGTGGGATGAACAGGCTCTTCTCTGGGGGTCGCTTGCTCGGGAGTATCATCCAAGACCATATATCAAGGAAAGAGGGCCTCTTTATCATACCATCTTCAACATACTGATGAACCCCCATTCCCTCAATCACCAACTCCACGCCCGGGTTCACAACTCGTATTTGGGCTAAGGCATTTTCAAACTCCCGTCAAGCGCCCATCGCATCATTATAAGCCAGTTGTATGCATCCGATTAGATCTGCCCGGGTCCTCAACCCTGCAAAATATTCAGGCTCTCCCTCGACCGGAGAAAAGTCAGCCTTTAATCTCACAACCTTGTCGGCCAACTATTGCTTGTCCTTTCGAGCCGCATCGCATTCATCGACAGTCCGTTTAAGGTCGATGGATAATTTCTCCCGAGCCTCCTCCCGGCTTTTTGCGACCTCCTTCATCTCCTTCAACTTGGTCATGAGCTCCCGAAGCTCAACCTGGGGAGATTGACCGAGTTCGGAAGCAGCCTCCATCTCAAAAATACGCACCCACGTGCCCGCATCCTTAGCAAGAGCTTCCTTTTTGGACGGCCATTCCATTTCTTCCAACAATAGGGACTCTACCCGAGGAAAATTCACGCTCGTATTACTGAAATAAGTTCGGTCGAGCCAGCAGGGAGGGAGATTAAATTTCCCTTTGCCTCTCTCCCCGGTCAGATCCACCATTCCGTCAACTTGAACCCTCTTGTTCTTCGAAGGAGTCTGTTGAGGGGACAAAGCCCCGACCGCATGACTTGTAGACGACTTCCCCAGACTAGACTTAGAGGTAACCCCCAGTATATTCGGAGACCCGCTCCTTTCCCCTTCTTCTTTGTAGTACATTTCAAGGATACGCTCCGCACGGATTCATCCTAGCTACAACAAAAGAATTCACATTAGGATTAGACAAATCTTAAAACATCCAAAGAATAACATAAAAGGAAAAAGATGCATGTATATTAAATAATAAAGCATCTACCCAATAAGCCTTAGGATCCCCGCTAAGAAGGAGATCCCTAACATTGATAAGCGGAGATTCAAAACATAACCCCTATCTTCTCCCACGAGCGCTTTCCCGCCTTCCCATACACTAGACCGGGAAGAACCTCAACATAAGATGTTATTATGCCAAGGCCGCCAAATCCTTAGCATCCAATCCCTCTTTGGACCACACATACTGGTCTGTATTCCTACTGAAATTCTCCTACTTCTAATGAAAATTAAACTTAGACACGAGCTGATACACCCGCTCCCCCTTCTCGTTCATCTTAGGAGAACCATCCTCCTTGACAGCGGGAGTCCTCGTAAACACATTAAAAAGAGCCCATTCTGAGATTGGTCGGACTAGCATAAACATGTCCTTACGAACCGATGACTCTTGGTAAGGTTTGAAAAGCTTCCCATTCTATTTTCGAAACGACACCTAACTCCATAAAATTACCCTGTCCGCCTTAGTCGAACTCCTCTACAGGCATAAGATATGAAAAAATAAGGAGAGGGTAGAACCTATCTCCAAATATTCACATATGATCTTAAACGCCCTAATAAAAGTTATCATGTTAGGATGAAGTTGAGATGGAGGCAAACGAAGGTGATCGAACAACGCCACTTGCAAATCAGTGAAGGGGAGACGAAGCCCCAGCTCCCTAAACCAAATATCAAATACTAGAATATGATCAACCTCAGATATCGAGAAAATCCGATGCTCGGGTGTGATGTATACTATCCAATCCTTTGATTCTCCTTCACATTCGCATCATCTCCCTCAGGATCGTACCAATCCACCTCATCAAAAATCTCATTCATATGAGTGGTAAATATGACCCTCTCAAACGAGCGTTCGGAGCCACCTAAGTGGTCGGATCTTGGCTACCGACCAAAACAACTGACTCTGTCACACCTTCGGTAGATTGAGGTTCCTCCCCTAGGACTTCCTCCGAGGCACTTTCCTCATCAATAGTAAAGTCAAAATACTCTCGCTAGGAACTCCCCAAGCCTTTGTGATAACTCGAAAATGTATTGATTATTTGGATCAATTTATATGAATTTTATCCGCATTTTAATTAATTAAATTACTCTTTATTCAGATTATGCCGTATTTTTTATGTTTTCAATTTTTTACCAATTTTAAGGTAAGTGCAAAGAAAGTCAAGAAAAGTCAGACAAATCGTACTCAAAATCCACAAAAGAATAGCATATATGAAAGTATGTGGTGTTTAGCAAAATAGGGTGTAAAAGAAGTAAACCGAAAGAAATAAATGAAAAGGTGCCCAACCCACTTCCAAAGACGCCTTCCACCAAGAAAACCCTAGGGACCGCAATGGAGCAGAACGAGACTTCCTCACCAAGGCGAAGCTTGTGACAACCGTTACTAAACCCTAGCAGTAGCGACCCTCTACGGAGGAGATTTCCATGGCGAGAAAATCTTAACCACCCAAGCTACCCAAGCAAATTCTAACTCTATAAATAGGCCACTCTATAACATCCCGATTTTTAAATAGCTAATTATTAATTATTATTATATATTATATTATGTGATAATTAATTTAATTGGGTGTTTTAATTTAAATTTAAATTATTTGAATATGTGTGTTATTTGAATAATTGAGTTTTATGAGTAGAATTATGGTTATTTAGTATTGGGCCTATATATTATGAATGGAAGTAATAGAGAGGTGTTAAGTATTAAGCCCATTAAGACAATCCTAGTTAGTAAGGATCAAAAGGGAATCATAATTAGAATTTTCATTTGGAGAAAGAAGAGAAAGAAGAGAAAGAAGAGAGAGAAGAGAAGAGAAGAGGAGAAAGAAGGAAAGTGAAGAGGAAACCCTAGAAGAGGAATCTTCAAGAGGTAAGGGTGGAGAATCCATGTTATTGTTTGATTGTATGTTGTGGGTAATGACTAGGAACATGCTAGGTTGTTCAATTTCAATTTCTAGAATCTTTGAATGTTAGGGTTTGAAAGGGAATTGTGTTTTTCAACTTAGAATGATGACCCATGACTAGAAACATATTAGGATACACTTTAATGATGTTATTTGGTTGATTGAAATGGGTTTTATTTGGTAATTTCGTTGGAGAAAGAATCGTTCGAGCAAAAAGTGCAGATCGCACCGCACTTAGTGCGAGGAGGAGCCTACTTAGCGAAATGTTCGACTTTTGGGGTTGTTTGTTCAACGAGGTGCTTAGCGCGATAGGCTGAGCTTAGCGTGACCTAGAATGAAAAATGTTATTTTTAGGATCTTTTGACATGGAATCTTATATGATTATATTTATTGTAGTATTTTCATATATGTGATTATTTGATCCAATTGTGATTGAATGTGTTTTGGATTGGTTTTGAATACTATTTCATGTATGTTTGATTACTTGAGTATTTTGCTAATCTTATTTGATGGAATGTGTTGAATAATATTGGTGGAATGATATGTCATAATGTTATTTGTTATGTGTGATGATATGCATAAGATACATGTGACGATCTTGTTGTTGAAATATAATATTGTGCAATTGATGTATAATTCACATGAGATGAATTGTGATGATATGCTTAGATAATTGAGGTTTTGTGAATAATCTTAATTTACATATGTCGTCTTGGTGAGTTGTACATGCATACATTTGGCTCGATCCTTGTGTAGATAAGTAGCGGTGAAACTGTGGGTTCACAAATTACCCCGATCCATGATGGATAAGTAGAGATGAAAACGTTGGGTTCACATTTGGCTCGATTCAATTTGGAATAAGTAGCAGAGGTTTTTGGTCTTGTCCAGATCGGAAGTAAGGGCTTGGATTCTATGAATGAATCGAAGGGATTAACGAATTTTCCCAAAAACTTGGTACCACATGTATATTGAGTCACATATCATTGTTGTGACATGAGACATTATTGAACATGCAATGTGTGAAATGAAATTGGTGATGTCTAATCATATGGATTAATTGGATTATTTGAATGGATCATAATTATGCTATGTATGAACATATTGTACTTGTAACGTTTGTATGATCACGTTATCTAGAAATATTATTTGAAGTGTGTGGAATTCATGAATAAATGCGGTTTCTTCATTATTTCTATTTATATACTTTGGAATAATGATGTGAATTCTCACTATTCTATTATGATGTTGCATCTACGTGGGTAACGTGCAGGTTCCAATGATAGTGGTGCTTCACACGAGACTAGTTGAAGAGTCAAGCTAGTTTATTCATTACTAGGTAGTCTAGTCATTACTCTCGTTCATGTAACACAGGAATTATCTGGATTTCTTCTTTGATGAGATATTGTTATGTATACTCATCTAATTTGATTTGCATGATTGAGATACTATGCTGATGTGGCCTTGGTGTCGATGTATGAATTCTGAGGACTTGAGTATGTTATGGATTCATCGCTTTTTCATCCGATGATTATAGTATGGGATGTAATCATTGATAGCATTTGTGAACATTAAATGATCCACTGTGAAATGCATGATTTATTTTAAAGCATGAGATTCAAATATGTGTTATGATTATGACCAGTGTGCATGTATTGTTTTAATTGTAAAGTAAATCATGTGACGCCCTCTTCTTATGCATTTTATTTACTCTAATTGTGCAATAATTATTTGGGGAATTAGAGGGGGTGTTGAATTATGGTATCAGAGCAATGGTCGGTCAGAGTTGGCCAGGTTATTAATTGATTTAACTCCTGTTGTATTTGATTTATGTATCTGACATGATCAATGTTGTTGTCTGTCATTTGATGTCTTAGGAAGATTGTAGATTGGAGAACTATTTTCCAGAAGATTGTCGTGGAAAGAAAGAGGTGGAATTTCTTGAGTTGAAGCAAGGTAATGGAACCGTGGCTGAGTATGCTGCAAGATTTCAAGAGCTGATTAAGTATTGTCCTGATTACAATACTATGAATTCTGAGAGATCTAAGTGTATGAAGTTTGTGAATGGTTTGAGACCTGATATCAAGAAGGCTATTGGATATCAACAGATTACTCGTTTTGCTGAGTTGGTGAACAAGAGTAGGATTTATGATGAGGATAGTAGGGAGAGTGGTTCTTACTACAAGAATGTGAATGATAGGAAGGGAAAAGGTCAATTCCGTGGGAAACCTTATGAGGATAAGAAGAAAGCTAGTGTTGGAAAGAAGTCAAGTGGGGGAGGATCATCCGCTATGTTACAAGTATGGTGTGGAAGGACATCATGCTTATGATTGTGGGAAGGATGTTGGAAAGGATGTTATGAAATTCCATAGGCGTGGCAAGGCCGGCCATAGAGTTGATGATTGTAGATTTTGTGCGGGTGTGACTTGTTACAATTATGGTGAATGAGGTCATATTAGTACTAAGTGTGAGAAGTCGAAGGAGGAGCAAGCAAAAGAGAAAGTGTTTGCATTGTCTGGTGCTAAGACTCCGGTTGAGGATAGACTTATCCGAGGTACGTGCTTTATTAATGGTACACCTTTGATTGCTATCATTGATACTGGTGCAATGCATTCTTTTATTTCTGCAGATTGTGTAAGAGATTGAATCTTGAATTGTCTAATATGCATGGAAATATGATCATTGATACTCCTGCTATGGGTTCTGTTTGTACTTCTGTTGCATGTCTAAATTGTCTGTTGAGTATTTTTGGTAGAGATTTTCGGATGGATTTAGTTTGTCTTCCGTTAGATCAATTAGATGTGATTCTTGGTATGAACTGGTTGGAATACAATCATTTTTTTATCAACTGTTTTGACAAGTCGATTATCTTTCTTAATTCTGGTGTCAAGAATGATTTGTTTTTGTCTGCTAAGCAAATGGATAAATCTTTGAAAGATGGTGCTGTGTTGTTTGCTTTATTGGCATCATTGGATCTCAGTGAGAAACAAGCTATGGGTGGATTTCCTGTTGTTTGTGATTTTCTTGAGGTATTTCTTGAGGATGTAAGTGATTTGTTTCTAGAGCGTGAGGTGGAGTTTTCGATTGATTTAGTTCTTGGAACTAGTCCTATTTTGATGGCTCCGTATCGGATGTCTGCTTCTGAGTTGAAAGAGTTGAAGAGTCAACTTGAAGATTTGATTGAAAAGAGGTTTATTCGTCCGAGAGTATCTCCGTGGGGTGCACCTATTTTGTTAGTTAAGAAGAAGGAAGGTTCTATGAGGTTGTGTGTTGATTATAGACAACTGAACAAGGTGACGATTAAGAACAAGTAGAACTTCCGAGGATTGATGACTTGATGGATTAGTTGGTTGGTGCTTTTGTTTTTCAATAAGATTTATTTGAGGCCTGGTTATCATCAGACTTGTGTGAATGTTGAGGATATTTAGAAGACTCCTTTTAGGACAAGGTATGGTCACTATGAGTATTCTGTAATGCCGTTTGGTGTGACTAATGCTCGTGGTGTGTTTTTGGAATATATGAATAGGATTTTTCATGAGTATCTAGATCAATTTGTGGTTGTGTTTATTGATGATATTCTGATTTATTCCAAGAGTGAAAGAGATCATGCTAAACATTTGAGGATTGTGTTATCTGTGTTAAAAGAGAAGAAGTTGTATGCTAAGCTTTCTAAGTGTGAGTTTTGGTTGAAGGAAGTGAGTTTCCTTGGGCATGGGATTTTGAGTCGTGGTATATGTGGATCCTTCTAAGGTTGATGTTGTATCTCGTTGGGAAGCTCCAAAATCTGTTTATGAGATTAGAAGTTTTCTTGGTTTGGCTGGTTATTATCGTAAGTTTGAAGGATTTTCTAATTTGGCTTTACCGTTGACGCAATTGACGATGAAAGGTCAAGCTTTTGTTTGGACTTTGCGTGAATCTAATTTTAAAGAGCTTAAGAGAAGGTTAATGACCGGTCCTATTTTGATTTTGCCTAATCTGGCAGAACTATTTATGGTGTATTATGATGCTTCATTGATGGGTTTAGGAGGTGTGCTGATGCATAATAGACAAGTGGTAGCTTATGCTTTGAGGCAACTTAAAGTTCATGAGAGTAATTATCCGACGCATGATTTAGAGTTAGCCGCAGTTGTGTTTATGTTGAAGATTTGGAGGCATTATTTCTTTGGTTCGATATTTGAGGTGTATAGCGATCATAAGAGTTTGAAGTATATGTTTGATCAAAAGGAATTGAATATGAGGCAAAAAAGATGGTTAGAATTCTTGAAAGATTATGATTTTGGTTTGAATTATCATCCGGGTAAAGCGAATGTTGTATCTAATGCACTAAGTAGGAAATCTTTGCATATGTCGATGTTGATGGTGCGAGAATTGGATTTGCTTAAACAATTCCGAGATTTGAGTTTGGTTTGTGAAGCAACGTCTTCGTGTGTTAAGCTTGGTATGTTGAAGCTTACTAGTGGTATTTTGGATGAGATTTGAGAAGGTCAGAAATCTGATTTGGTTTTGGTAGATAAGTTGATGTTGATCAATCAAGGTCGAGGTGGTGATTTTCGGATTGATGAGAATGGTATCATCAGGTGTCGTGATAGAGTTTGAATTCCAGAAGTTGGGGATTTGTAAAAGCGAATTCTTGATGAAGGACATTGTAGTGGATTAAATATTTATCCTGGTGCTACTAAAATGTACCAAGATTTGAGGAAATTATTCTGGTGGTCAGGTATGAAAAAGAATATTGCTTGGTTTGTGTATTCTTATTTGATTTGTCAAGTCGAAGATTGAACATTAGAAACTGAATAACCCAATTCTACCCTCGTAATTAATAATAAAATCATTTTCAAAATTTCATCCAACAAAATTGAGGCATCACATATTCGCATTTTCATCACTTTGCATTATAATGCACATCACAAACATCAAAAGTCGGATATACCAATTCATAACATAATTCATCATATACACATATGATTATTCACAACACAGCGGATGTGTTCACAAAATATACATAACATCATGTTATCATCTATACATAAAGTTATAACATCATAAGATAGTATAAATAAACTATCCTATCAAAATAATAACGTCGCCCAAATCCCGAGTGTTACTACGATCAGATCAGAGCGACTCAAAATAAAGAGACTCGAGCTAATCCTCGTCATCCTCGTGGATCACTTGCACGTTACCAATATAAAGGCAACGATTTAAACAAGTAAAGGTGAGATACTCCAAAACATATAATTAAAGGCATGATAATATATATATATATATATATATATATATATATATATAGTTTTGGAATTATAAATGATATAAGTTAATAAGAGTATGCCAACATATATTAAAAGCTTACATACTTTAAATTAGCATTTAGTGTATAAAATTAACACTTTAACTTCGTCACATAATCATTATACTCGCATCAACACAGAGTATCATATATCATCGTAATTCAACATCATCCATCAATTAAAACCCAACACCAAACAACTCAAACATAAACATAACCGACTCCATGAGACACGACTACGTTATGCATGTGGTACCCGTCGCTTTGTCCATAATTAGGAACACTTGGCATAAAGCCCATTGTCGCTTGGCATAAAAGCCCTCGTCGCCAATGCAATGTATGTGACTCAATAATAAAGACAACACAACAACACATCATCATCGCTCATCAAAATTGACATTAAGTCCACGTCGCCATAATTATCCACATCAAGATAAACATATTATCGCATCGCATATCAACAAGTATTCATTAATAAATACACCGTCAAAACATCATGTTTATTCACACCACATCATTATCAATTAATTCACCAAATTCCAAAAATGGAAAAATTGTCAAAACACCAATAATCGTCGCGAAAGCCATTCTTAATAACCGACATTAATCATAATTGTCAACATCGCAATCGGATTGTCCATACGTGTCTTAAATCGAATAAAATCCATAGAAATACTATCCCATTTCTATTCTGGGATCTCTAACGGTTGCATCAACCATGCAGGTTTCTGATGCTCCAATTTAGACTTCTGACAAGTCAAACAAGCATAAACAAATGGGCACCTCTTTTCATGCCCGACCACCAAAATAGTTTCCTTAAATCTTGATACATTTTGGTCGCTCCGGGATGAATACTCAAATTTCTTCTTTGACTTTCTTTCAAGATCATTCTCTTTAAATCCACATCATCGGAATACAAATCCTATCTCGGAACCTCAAAACACCCTGAGCATCCAACTTGAAATCTTCATTTTCAGTTTGTCCAATACCAACTAACAAATCAACAAGTTTCACATCAAGCTTTTGAGCTTCTAATGCCATCAATGAAATCATTATTGATCTTCAACATTCCCAAGATACCACTCTTGGCCACTTCTATCACAAGACTCATATCTCTAAATTGTTCAATCATTTCCAACTCTTTCATCCTCAAAAGTGACATATGCAACGCCTTTCTACTTAAAGCATCGGCCACCACATTCACTTTACCAGATGGTAATTCAATCCAAAATAAGAGTCTTTCAACAATTCAAGCCCTCGCCTTTGTCTCATATTAAGCTCTTTTGATCGAACAAGTATTTCAAGCTTTTATGGTCACTAAATACTTCAAATCTAGAACCATAAAGATAATGCCTCCAAATCTTAAGTACAAAACAATCACTGAAGTTCCAAATCATGAGTAGGATAGTTCTTCTCATGAATCTTCAATTGCCTAGAAGCATAAGCAACCACCTTGCCATTTTGCATAAGCACACCACCTAAACCCATTTTAGAAGCATCACAATAAACAACAAACGGTATTTCGTGATTTGGTAGAATCAAGATCGAGCCGTTGTTAACCTTTTCTTCAATTCAACAAAACTTTCTTCACACTTGACATCCACACAAAAGCAATTCCTTTACAAGTCAACTTTGTCAAAGGAAGTGCCAACTTAGAAAAACCTTCAATGAACCTCCGTAGTAACCAACAAACCTTAGAAACTTCTAATTTCAGTAAGAGATTTAGGACTTTCCCATCTTAACACAGCATCAACCTTAGAAGGATCAACCGCGATGCCATCACCAGAAATGACATGCCCCAAAAAGCTCACTTCACAAAACCTGAACTCGCACTTTGACAAATTAGCATAGAGCTTCTTCTCTTTCAGAACTTCTAACACAATGCGTAAATGTTCTGCATGCTCTTCTTCTGATTTAGAATAAACCAGAATATAATGAAAACAACCACAAAACGATCCAAGTAAGGATGGAAAATACGATTCATGTACTCCATGAATACTCCCAGTGCATTAGTGACACCGAAAGGCATCACCGAATACTCGTAATGTCCATACCTCCCCGAAAGCGCTTTCAACACCTTCTTCTTTCACCCTTATTTGATGGTAACCCGATCTCAAATCAATCTTGCTAAACATGCGAGCGCCAACCAATCGGTCCATAAAATCATCAATTCTAGGAAGTGGATACCTATTCTTGATAGTTACTTTATTCAACGATAATCAATACAAAGTCTCATGCTACCATCTTTCTTCTTCACCAAAAACACATGAGCTCCCCACGGTGATACACTTGGTCTAACAAATTTCTTCTCGAGCAAATCTTCTAATTGGCTCTTCAATTCTGCTAACTCAGATGCGGACATCCCAGTGGTGCCATAGAGATAGGTCTGGTACCAGGGACAAGATCCACAGAAAATTCAACTTCTCATTCTGAAGGTGCTTTAGGAATCTCATCAGGAAATACTTCGGGAAAGTCGCACACCATCGGAAAGTTTGCAATTACCGATTGACTCTCCACGTAAAGAGTCGCCATCAACAAGAAAACCAATGCTTCATCTTTCATGAACTCATTCAATTGTTTCGTCGACATCAACATAGTTTGATCTTCTTCCACTAAGGAAGAAAACCTCACAGGGTTGTCATTGCAATTGATATGGACATAGTTAGCTTTCAACCAATCCATACCCGTAACCACGTCCAACCCAACAAGCGGTAAACAAATAAGATCCACCACAAAGTCTCTATGAAAGATTGATAAAGGGCAACTTGTACACACAAAAGAAGTAGTAACCGTTCCCTTAGCCGTAACTTCAATCACCATATCTCTATCTAGAGATGACAAAGTGAGACCCAATCTCTTTACACAACCAGCAACAATAAAACAATGAGTACCACCAGCCAATAATAGTAATAAGAGGAATGCTATTAATGAAACTAGTACCTCGAACAAGACCATCTTCGCTTGTCATAGCACCCGACAAAGAAAACACCTTCCCCGCTCCTTGAGTTCTCTTAGGCTTCTTACATTGAGAACTAATGTGACCTCCCTCGCCATAATTAAAACAGACCACACCCTTATGTTTGCAATCACGAGTCACATGACCCACTTCACCACATTGGACACATCTCACCTCATTCTCCTTAGCCCTCACATCACTTCGACAAACATTACTTTTGTGACCGTGTTTCCACATTTGTAACAAACAATACTAGCAGGAGCATCTCCCCACTAGTCCTTCGCCTTGAAACGCTTTTCCCTTTACCAGCCGGAGTATCATAAGGTTTCCCACGGCTCTGTTGACCCTTGTTTCTCTTATCAGACATAATCTTATAGTGTGCATTACTTTCTTCCTCGAAGATTCTACAACTATCAATTAAATCCGCAAAGACAAGGTTTTTCTAATAACCAATCACTTTCTTAATCTCAGGACGCAAGCCACTCTCAAATTTAATGCACTTAGAAAACTCGGCATTCTCTCCATCATAGTGAGGATAGAACTTAGCCACTCGGTAAACTTTGCAAGATAATCGTGATAGACATATTCCTTTGTTTCACTCAAGGAACTCTATCTCCTTCTTTCCCGAACATCCTCCGGTAATACTTCCTCATGAATTCCTACGAAAACTCCCACGCCACTTCCTCAACAAGAACCCAAGCCTCGACGAGTGTCAACCCACCACCATCGCCTCTTCACTTAACTTATGGGTACCGAACGGATTTTCTACACACGAGTGTAATCCATCACACGGAAGATTCTTTCAATCTCCTTCAACCAAGTTAAAGCACCTTCAGGATCATACTTTCCTTGGAAAGTAGGGGGACTCTCGCCTTGGAAGGTTGCCAAACTACGAGACCCAGCTCGTCTGCATTCGGCCGGTGTTGGAAAGCCTCGTGGATCACCTACACGTTACCAATATAAAGGCAACGATTTAAAAAGTAAAGGGTGAGATACTCCAAAACATATAATTAAAGGCATGATAATATATATATATATATATATATATATATATATATATAGTTTTGGAATTATAAATGATATAAGTTAATAAGAGTATGCCAACATATATTAAAAGCTTACATACTTTAAATTAGCATTTAGTGTATAAAATTAACACTTTAACTTCGTCACATAATCATTATACTCGCATCAACACAAAGTATCATATATCATCGCAATTCAACATCATCCATCAATTAAAACCCAACACCAAACAACTCAAACATAAACATAACCGACTCCATGAGACACGATTACGTTATGCATGTGGTACCCGTCGCTTTGTCCATAATTAGGAACACTTGGCATAAAACCCATCGTCGCTTGGCATAAAAGCCCTCGTCGCCAATGCAATGTATGTGACTCAATAATAAAGACAACACAATAACACATCATCATCGCTCATCAAAATTGACATTAAGTCCACGTCGCCATAATTATTCACATCAAGATAAACATATTATCACATCGCATATCAACAAGTATTCATTAATAAATACACCGTCGCAAACATCATGTTTATTCACACCACATCATTATCAATTAATTCACCAAATTCCAAAAACGGAAAAATAGTCAAAACACCAATAATCGTCGCGAAAGCCATTCTTAATAACCGGCATTAATCATAATCGTCAACATCGCAATCGGATTCTCCATACGTGTCTTAAATCCACTAAAACACGATTCGATTCAATTTAACTGTAATTTGGCCTATTTCAGGTTGTTTCATAAAAACTTGTAATTTTGAAAAACTAACCTCACCACTACGTTCTACACGTCGAACTTAGCTAGCACGTCAATTTTCGTTGAATTCAGAGGAACTTGCTCCGTCGTCGAATTTACCGAAATCGGAAAATCGGAACATAATCGGGTTCTAAATTTAATCGGCTAACTTATGTCCTAATTATATCTTATTAATATAAACTATTACTAGGTGAAATTGGAAAGAATTAAAGAAACAGAAGTTATCTTGAAGAATTATGCAGAAACCATTATGCAGAAAACAGAAAACCTATTTTACAGAAAACAGAAAAATCACAAATTTCGTTTCATTCCCCAGCATCACAGGGACGAACGTCCCTTGTTTCTTGTTCTTGGATGGAGGAGGGTGCCTCAGGGAGGGGGACGGCCGTCCCTCAGCTTGAGGTGGGCGCCTCCCCCATGCCACCTCCTCCAATCCATCTCCTTCATAGCTTCGGTACACATACCTGCATTTTCTGGTTTTATTTTACAGTTTATATTTTTTCCATTTTAACACTCCTAGTTCCTACAAGCTTGACAATAAAACACCCACAATCCATACTCCTAACTCAACATTTCTAGGTTATTTCAACAATCAACCAACCAAAACTCATGAACCAACTATCAATTTTTCCTAAACCCAAAATATATCAATCAAAACCCTAACTATATGAGATGGAGAATCAAACCCCTTACCTCAAAAGTTTGGATGATTCTTGATGATCCCACAAACCCAACCTTGCTCTTATCTTGCTCTTCTTCTTCTTCTTCTTCTTCTTCTAAAACCCTCTCTTTGCTTCTAAGCTTCTATGTTGGTTTTTTGGTGTTATGTTGGAAAGAAAATGAGGAAAGTGTTTTATAATGGTATTTTCTTACTAGTAAACTAAGGGTGTAAACCCAATCCTAAGCCATTTGTCCTCACACCCCTAACTTAATTAATTAATTAACACCTTAATAATATCTAATAATATTATTAACTCAATTAATTAAAATAATTTCGAGGAATTAAATATCGGTCCGAATAATATTTTACCGAACCGAACGAAACGTCGCCAAATATATTAATAGATATATCGATTAATATAAATATTCTCGTTGCCAAAACAATTGTCAAATGGTAACTCAAAAATATTAATATAATATAATATTAAATAAAACGGGGCGTTACAACTCTCCCCCACTTAAAAAGTTTCGTCCTCGAAATTACCTGACTCAAAAAGCTCGGGATAGGAATCCCGCATCTTACTTTCTAACTCCCATGTCGCGCTTTCACCAACTGCTCCTATCCAAACAACTTTGACCAAAGAAATCTCTTTGCCACGAAGAGATTTATCTTACGATCCTCAATCCTTAAAGGCATCGTTTCCACTGTAAGATTTTCTCGAACTTGAATATCATCCATCTCAATCACATGCGAAGAATCTGGAACATACTCAAGTTGCGACACATGGAATACATCGCAAATTGAAGATTTGGCGGTAACGCCACCCTATAAGCCACTTTTCCCACTTTACTAGTAATTTGGTAAGGATCAATAAAGCGAGGAGTTAACTTCTTCGACTTCAATGCTCGACCAACGTCGGTTGTAGGAGTAACTCTCAAAAATACATGATCACCATCTTGAAATTTCAAGTCTTTTCTCCTTTTATCATGATAACTCTTTTGTCGACTTTGAGAAATTCTCATCTTTTCTCTAATCATCTTCACCGCCTCAGTAGTCTCTCTAACCAATTCGGGTCCAAGCACCACACTTTCACCCGACTCGTGCCAACACAAAGGAGTTATACACCTCCGACCATACAACGCCTCAAACGGTGCCATTCCAATACTAGCATGAAAACTGTTGTTATAAGTAAACTCAATCAAAGGAAGATATGTATCATATAAACCACCATGTTCAAGAATACATGCTCGTAACAAGTCTTCCAACGATTGAATCATCCTTTCCGTATGACCATCAGTTTGAGGATGATAAGCTGAACTCAACCTCAACTTAGAACCCAAAGCCTCTTGCAAGCTTTTCCAAAATTCAGAAGTGAACCTCAGATCTCTATCTGAAACAATACACAAAGGAATACCATGTAATCTAACAATCACACGCGTATAAATCTCCGCCAACTTCGATACGGGATAAGTGATGTTAATAGGAATAAAGTGAGTCGACTTTATAAGCCTATCAACAATCACCCAAATTGCATCGTGTCCTCTTGGTGTATTCGGTAACCCCGTTATGAAATCCATAGAAATACTATCCCATTTCCACTCTGGGATCTCTAACGGTTGCATCAACCCTGCAGGTTTCTAATGCTCCAATTTAAACTTCTGACAAGTCAAACAAGCATAAACAAACTGGGCCACCTCTCTTTTCATGCCCGACCACCAAAATAGTTTCCTTAAATCTTGATACATTTTGGTCGCTCCGGGATGAATACTCAAATTTCTTCTTTGACTTTCTTTCAAGATCATTCTCTTTAAATCCACATCATCGGAATACAAATCCTATCTCGGAACCTCAAAACACCCTGAGCATCCAACTTGAAATCTTCATTTTCAGTTTGTCCAATACCAACTAACAAATCAACAAGTTTCACATCAAGCTTTTGAGCTTCTCTAATGCCATCAATGAAATCATTATTGATCTTCAACATTCCCAAGATACCACTCTTGGCCACTTCTATCACAAGACTCATATCTCTAAATTGTTCAATCATTTCCAACTCTTTCATCCTCAAAAGTGACATATGCAACGTCTTTCTACTTAAAGCATCGGCCACCACATTCACTTTACCAGATGGTAATTCAATCCAAAATAAGAGTCTTTCAACAATTCAAGCCCTCGCCTTTGTCTCATATTAAGCTCTTTTGATCGAACAAGTATTTCAAGCTTTTATGGTCACTAAATACTTCAAATCTAGAACCATAAAGATAATGCCTCCAAATCTTAAGTACAAAACAATGCTGCAAGTTCCAAATCATGAGTAGGATAGTTCTTCTCATGAATCTTCAATTGCCTAGAAGCATAAGCAACCACCTTGCCATTTTGCATAAGCACACCACCTAAACCCATTTTAGAAGCATCACAATAAACAACAAACGGTATTTCAGGATTTGGTAGAATCAAGATCGGAGCCGTTGTTAACCTTTTCTTCAATTCAACAAAACTTTCTTCACACTTGACATCCCACACAAAAGCAATTCCTTTACAAGTCAACTTTGTCAAAGGAAGTGCCAACTTAGAAAAACCTTCAATGAACCTCCCGTAGTAACCAACAAACCTTAGAAACTTCTAATTTCAAGAAGAGATTTAGGACTTTCCCATCTTAACACAGCATCAACCTTAGAAGGATCAACCGCGATGCCATCACCAGAAATGACATGCCCCAAAAAGCTCACTTCACAAAACCTGAACTCGCACTTTGACAAATTAGCATAGAGCTTCTTCTCTTTCAGAACTTCTAACACAATGCGTAAATGTTCTGCATGCTCTTCTTCTGATTTAGAATAAACCAGAATATAATGAAAACAACCACAAAACGATCCAAGTAAGGATGGAAAATACGATTCATGTACTCCATGAATACTCCCAGTGCATTAGTGACACCGAAAGGCATCACCGAATACTCGTAATGTCCATACCTCGTCCTGAAAGCAGTTTTCTGAACACCTTCTTCTTTCACCCTTATTTGATGGTAACCCGATCTCAAATCAATCTTGCTAAACATGCGAGCGCCAACCAATCGGTCCATAAAATCATCAATTCTAGGAAGTGGATACCTATTCTTGATAGTTACTTTATTCAACTGACGATAATCAATACAAAGTCTCATGCTACCATCTTTCTTCTTCACCAAAAACACATGAGCTCCCCACGGTGATACACTTGGTCTAACAAATTTCTTCTCGAGCAAATCTTCTAATTGGCTCTTCAATTCTGCTAACTCAGATGCGGACATCCTGTATGGTGCCATAGAGATAGGTCTGGTACCAGGGACAAGATCCACAGAAAATTCAACTTCTCATTCTGAAGGTGCTTTAGGAATCTCATCAGGAAATACTTCGGGAAAGTCGCACACCATCGGAAAGTTTGCAATTACCGATTGACTCTCCACAGAAAGAGTCGCCATCAACAAGAAAACCAATGCTTCATCTTTCATGAACTCATTCAATTGTTTCGTCGACATCAACATAGTTTGATCTTCTTCCACTAAGGAAGAAAACCTCACAGTGTTGTCATTGCAATTGATATGGACATAGTTAGCTTTCAACCAATCCATACCCAGAACCACGTCCAACCCAACAAGCGGTAAACAAATAAGATCCACCACAAAGTCTCTATGAAAGATTGATAAAGGGCAACTTGTACACACAAAAGAAGTAGTAACCGTTCCCTTAGCCGGAACTTCAATCACCATATCTCTATCTAGAGATGACAAAGTGAGACCCAATCTCTTTACACAACCAGCAACAATAAAACAATGAGTACCACCAGTTTCAATAATAGTAATAAGAGGAATGCTATTAATGAAACTAGTACCTCGAACAAGACCATCTTCGTTTGCCGTCATAGCACCCGACAAAGAAAACACCTTCCCCGCTCCTTGAGTTCTCTTAGGCTTCTTACATTGAGAACTAATGTGACCTCCCTCGCCATAATTAAAACAGACCACACCCTTATGTTTGCAATCACGAGTCACATGACCCACTTCACCACATTGGACACATCTCACCTCATTCTCCTTAGCCCTCACATCACTTCGACAAACATTACTTTTGTGACCGTGTTTCCACATTTGTAACAAACAATACTAGCAGGAGCATCTCCCCCACTAGTCCTTCGCCCTTGAAACGCTTTCTGTTTCCCTTTACCAGCCGGAGTATCATAAGGTTTCCCACGGCTCTGTTGACCCTTGTTTCTCTTATCAGACATAATCTTATAGTGTGCATTACTTTCTTCCTCGAAGATTCTACAACTATCAATTAAATCGCAAAGACAAGGTTTTTCTAATAACCAATCACTTTCTTAATCTCGTGACGCAAGCCACTCTCAAATTTAATGCACTTAGAAAACTCGGCATTCTCTCCATCATAGTGAGGATAGAACTTAGCCACTCGGTAAACTTTGCAAAGATAATCATGATAGACATATTCCCTTGTTTCACTCAAGGAACTCTATCTCCTTCTTTCCCGAACATCCTCCGTAATACTTCCTCATGAATTCCCTACGGAAAACTCCCCACGCCACTTCCTCACCAAGAACCCTCCTCGACGAGTGTCAACCCACCACCATCGCCTCTTCACTTAACTTATGGGTACCGTAATGGATTTTCTACACACGAGTGTAATCCATCACACGGAAGATTCTTTCAATCTCCTTCAACCAAGTTAAAGCACCTTCAGGATCATACTTTCCTTGGAAAGTAAGGGGACTCTCGCCTTGGAAGGTTGCCAAACTACGAGACCCAGCGTTCTCGTCTGCATTCGGCGGGTGTTGGAAAGCCTCGTGGATCACCTACACGTTACCAATATAAAGGCAACGACGAAACAAGTAAAGGGTGAGATACTCCAAAACATATAATTAAAGGCATGATAATATATATATATATATATATATATATATATATATATATATATATATAGTTTTGGAATTATAAATGATATAAGTTAATAAGAGTATGCCAACATATATTAAAAGCTTACATACTTTAAATTAGCATTTAGTGTATAAAATTAACACTTTAACTTCGTCACATAATCATTATACTCGCATCAACACAAAGTATCATATATCATCGCAATTCAACATCATCCATCAATTAAAACCTAACACCAAACAACTCAAACATAAACATAACCGACTCCATGAGACACGATTACGTTATGCATGTGGTACCCGTCGCTTTGTCCATAATTAGGAACACTTGGCATAAAACCCATCGTCGCTTGGCATAAAAGCCCTCGTCGCCAATGCAATGTATGTGACTCAATAATAAAGACAACACAATAACACATCATCATCGCTCATCAAAATTGACATTAAGTCCACGTCGCCATAATTATTCACATCAAGATAAACATATTATCACATCGCATATCAATAAGTATTCATTAATAAATACACCGTCGCAAACATCATGTTTATTCACACCACATCATTATCAATTAATTCACCAAATTCCAAAAACGGAAAAATAGTCAAAACACCAATAATCGTCGCGAAAGCCATTCTTAATAACCGGCATTAATCATAATCGTCAACATCGCAATCGGATTCTCCATACGTGTCTTAAATCCACTAAAACACGATTCGATTCAATTTAACTGTAATTTGGCCTATTTCAGGTTGTTTCATAAAAACTTGTAATTTTGAAAAACTAACCTCACCACTACGTTCTACACGTCGAACTTAGCTAGCACGTCAATTTTCGTTGAATTCAGAGGAACTTGCTCCGTCGTCGAATTTACCGAAATCGGAAAATCGGAACATAATCGGGTTCTAAATTTAATCGGCTAACTTATGTCCTAATTATATCTTATTAATATAAACTATTACTAGGTGAAATTGGAAAGAATTAAAGAAACAGAAGTTATCTTGAAGAATTATGCAGAAACCATTATGCAGAAAACAGAAAACCTATTTTACAGAAAACAGAAAAATCACAAATTTCGTTTCATTCCCCAGCATCACAGGGACGAACGTCCCTTGTTTCTTGTTCTTGGATGGAGGAGGGTGCCTCAGGGAGGGGGACGGCCGTCCCTCAGCTTGAGGTGGGCGCCTCCCCCATGCCACCTCCTCCAATCCATCTCCTTCATAGCTTCGGTACACATACCTGCATTTTCTGGTTTTATTTTACAGTTTATATTTTTTCCATTTTAACACTCCTAGTTCCTACAAGCTTGACAATAAAACACCCACAATCCATACTCCTAACTCAACATTTCTAGGTTATTTCAACAATCAACCAACCAAAACTCATGAACCAACTATCAATTTTTCCTAAACCCAAAATATATCAATCAAAACCCTAACTATATGAGATGGAGAATCAAACCCCTTACCTCAAAAGTTTGGATGATTCTTGATGATCCCACAAACCCAACCTTGCTCTTATCTTGCTCTTCTTCTTCTTCTTCTTCTTCTTCTAAAACCCTCTCTTTGCTTCTAAGCTTCTATGTTGGTTTTTTGGTGTTATGTTGGAAAGAAAATGAGGAAAGTGTTTTATAATGGTATTTTCTTACTAGTAAACTAAGGGTGTAAACCCAATCCTAAGCCATTTGTCCTCACACCCCTAACTTAATTAATTAATTAACACCTTAATAATATCTAATAATATTATTAACTCAATTAATTAAAATAATTTCGAGGAATTAAATATCGGTCCGAATAATATTTTACCGAACCGAACGAAACGTCGCCAAATATATTAATAGATATATCGATTAATATAAATATTCTCGCTCCAAAACAATCAAACGGTAACTCAAAAATATTAATGTAATATTAAATAAATGGGCGTTGTAAACCATCCGGTTTGTTGCAGCCGTTATCTATTCCTGAGTGGAATTGGGATAACATTTCTATGGATTTTGTTTCTGGATTTGCAAGGACTCTGAGTAGTCATGATTATGTTTGGGTTCTAGTGGATAGATTGTTGAAATCTGCTCACTTTATTCCAATTTTGATGGATTATCCTATGGAGAATTTTGCCAAGTTGTATATTGAGAAAGTTATGAGTTTGCATGGTGTTTTGTCGAGTATTGTTTTGGATTGAGATCCAAGGTTTAATTCGAATTTTTGGGAAGGTTTGCAAAGTGATTTGGGTACAAGTTGCGTTTTAGTTCATAGATCATCCGTAAACCGATGGTCGATCGAAAGAGCGATTCAATCATTGGAAGATCTTTTGAGAGCTTGTGATTTAGAGCATGGAGGTGCTTGGGATAGTTATTTGCCTTTAATTGAGTTTACCTATAACAATAGTTTTCATTCGAGTATTGGAATGGCTCAGTTTGAAGGTTTGTATGGACGAAGGTGTAGGACGCGTTTGTGTTGGTATGAATCCAGTGAGAGTTCTGTGGTTGGACCTGAGATAGTTCAGCACTACGGATAAGATTAAGATGATTAAGGAAAAGATGAAGATTGCCCAGAGTCATCAGAAGAGTTATCATGATAAGAGGAGGAAAGATCTTAGCTTTGAGAAAGGCGATCACGTGTTTTTGAGAGTTACTCCTATGATTGGTGTTGGTAGAACATTAAAGTCAAGGAAGTTGACTCCGTGTTTTATTGGTCCTTATCAAATTGCTGAGAAGACTGTTGAAGTAGCCTATCAAATTCATTTGCCGCCATCACTTGCTAATCTTCATGACGTATTCCATGTATCTCAATTGTGGAAGTATATACCAGATATATCTCATGTTGTGCCGCTAGATGATGCGCAAGTTAGAGATAATTTGACGATTGAGACTTTACCGATGCGTAATGAGGATTGAGAAGTTAAGCAACTTCGAGGGAAGGAGATCGATGGTGAAAATCTTTGAAGTGAGGGAGAGTTGTAACATCCCGATTTTTAAATAGCTAATTATTAATTACTAATTATTATTATATATTATATTATGTGATAATTAATTTAATTGGGTGTTTCAATTTAACTTTGAATTATTTGAATGTGTGTTATTTAAATAATTGAGTTTTATGAGTAGAATTATGGTTATTTAGTATTGGACCTATATATTATGAATGGAAGTAATAGAGAGGTGTTAAGTATTAAGCCCATTAAGACAATCCTAGTTAGTAAGGATTAGAAGGGAATCATAATTAGAATTTTCATTTGGATAAAGAAGAGAAAGAAGAGAAGAGAAGAGGTGACAGAAGGAAAGTGAAGAGGAAACCTTAAAAGAGGAATCTTCAAGAGGTAAGGGTGGAGAATCCATGTTATTATTTGAGAAGAGGAGAAAAGGAGGAAGAAAACCTAGAAGCGTCAGAAGTCGAAGAACCCACAAGGTAAGGGGTGATTTCGATTGGTTATTATTTATTATAGGTTTTGATTTTAATATTATGGATCATGGCATGTTAGGAAATCTATGTTTAGGAAATTCTAGGTTCCCATGGATGTGTACCTAATAGTGTCAGTTGGTGTCAGATTGAGTCTGATTGTGTCAGAATATGTATGGAATATGATTAAGGTGTCAGTTAATGAATAGAAATGATGGAAAGATGATAATTGATGTAATGAATGATGCAAAATGATGTATTTTGGTGTTTCCAATGATGGGATTCGTATGGGTCAGAATGGGTTTGAGTAAAAATGGATGAATGCTGTCAAAAATGCAGAAAATCACTTTTTGGTACGTAGGAACCGGTTCCCGTGGAGGAACCGGTTCCACGTTGAAAAATGAAAACCGAAAATGCACTCAGAACCGGCCTCGTATGGGTAGGAACCGGTTCCCATACATTTTTCCGTGCGCTTTTTGAACTCATAGAACCGGTTCCTGTATAGGTAGGAACCGGGTTCTGCCTTAATTTCTTTAAAAAAATTCTAAAACTTCAAAAATTCATAACTTTCAAACCGTAAGTCCGTTTTGAGCGCCGTTTTGGACGTTATTTCCTAAATTTAATGCTCTACCTTATGAAATGAAAATATTTTAGAAAACTTGAAATTATTTTGGGAAGGGGTTGAATTTCGAAATAAATGATTATTAACTGACACATAAGGATGTATAACTTTGGTGATGAGGACACTGGTAATGTGTAGATGTGATAGCATGTTATGCTGATGTTAGATGTATGCATGATTGGTTGATATATCATGTTGATTGGTTTGCATGTTTATGCTGATGTTAGATGTATGCATGATTGGTTGATATATCATGTTGATTGTTGTGATTCAGTTATGTTAAATGAATGTGTACATAGACTGATTGATGTTGCATGCTAGTGATGTGCGTGCATTTGCATTGTTTGGTGAAGTTAATTCCCAATGTGCGGAATTTGACTTGGATTGCCGATAACCGATACTCGAGTGATGAATATGGTTGTGTGTGTGAATCTGAATTTATGTTAAGTGGGTGAAATAATATGCTTGTGATATATTATTGATTGAAAGACTTATAATATGCTTTAATTATGAGAAGTCTCACCCTTACTTTACCATTTCAGATTAAATTAGCAGCTGAGGAGTCGGTGAGGATGGCTCTAGAGCTTATCTTTTAGTCCGTGTGTCAGTGTCATGCTCTGATTAGATTGTAACACTGGGGAACGCTTAGTTAAGAGAATCATTATTGTTTAATTATTTTGGATTTGAATTCCTTGAGAACCTTGATGTTTTATTAAATTTTAGTTTTGGTATTTCCGCTGTGTAAGACATGGTCTTACAATGATTGAATATGTTGGATGATGATCCTCAGTGTAGCATGGCTACTGCTTGATTGAAGGTTTATTCTATTTATTAATTGTGACATCCCGTGATTACCGTGTTAAACTCTGATTAAAGATGATTTAAATGTTAATTTAATTAATATATTCGGGGTATTTAGATGGGGTGTTACATGAGGCATCCGCCTCATCCTTCCTTGCCTAGAAGGCGCCATATATCCCAAGTGGCAAAGCCACTTCCTACCATATCATGGGGTGTCCGCCCCCAAGTTGGTGGCCCCTGCCTACAAAAATTTATTTTCTTCCTTCACCGTATCCTACATCGATCAGTTTTCCAGGGTATTCTTTCGCACATCAACGACAATCACACCATTTAAAATAATTTAACCCAACACCTTATTCCCATAATTGCTTCATTCACAATATTCAATAAATTTAACAAAACCTAATTTAATAATTCATAATTTACAGCAACAATTCAATGTAACAAATCACATGGCGAGAATTTATATAGCCTTAATCCCATATATGATTCATCATAAACCCGTTTAAAGAGTTAGAACCTCACCCTTACTTGGATTCAGTGGAAGTTCAACTCCCCGATCAAATTCCTAATTTTTGGTCGCATTTCGATTCGGCTTTTCGGTCTGCAATCTTCTCCCAGCGGCTAATTCCCAAACCTTGTTCCTCTTCTTTTTCCCACGTACAACAACCTTCTTCTTTTTCTTTCTTCCCAAACCGAATTCCTTATATTTTCTTTTAATCCAATAAATCAAATAATAATAATATAATTACTATTATTTTCTTAATGGGCTTTGTCATACCCCAAAATTTGCCCTCCTACTTCTCAAGACATTCCATACATCCCTACTCAAGGATTCCTCAAGGGTTGATCAGACAAACCCTATCCTAGACAATCAACCCAAACTAGGGTTTGGCAATTCTCAGATCCAAATGGACTTCCAACATCTCCAATGATCATCATGCCTCCTCATATGCTTCAAAGACTCTCCATGTCAAGTTTCAAGCCTCACAAGTCAAATTTCCTCAAACAATTGCTCATAGGGTTGAAAATCAGTTGTATTGGACAAAAGGTCAACTGTGGTCAACATACAGTCAAACTTCCTGATTTTTGGTCAATATCCTCATTTTGAAATCACATTCATCATTTGATCAAGGGTTGATCATGATTCATCAATAAAACTCAAGATTTGCTCAAAAGTCAAACTTTCCAAATTATGGTTTTTTAGTGAGAAGTCAACTGAACTTTGACTGAGCATAACTTCTTCATACTTTCTCATAAATTTTTCCACCACCTCTCATTTTGAAGGAAATTAAATTCTCTACAACTTCATGTCTCACAAGAATGTTCAAAAAATGCTTCATTTGGAAAGTATGGATCAAAACATTACAGGTCCTTTTCAAAGTCAACAAAAAGTCAACTTTTTGTTTTGAAGATTTATTGAGCATGGAAACTCCAATTGAGATGAAACCAAATATGTTGGTTAGAGGACACTTGGAGCTTTCTAAAAAGTCCAAGAACACTCAAAAATGTGGAAAATTGAGCAAAATACACATTGTACAAGTTGGGCATTTTTGAACAATTGCACAAAAGGAGATATTTGTCAAAATCCAATTTTTTCCAAATGGGCCTATAATTTTATGATCCAAACTTGATCATAATATTATTTGTGACCTATTGATGCCTTTCCATGACCACTTTCTATTTTATTGATTTATTTTTGAATTTAAAACCATTTAATTCAAATTTAACTTATATAAAATATGAAAACAATATATTTTTTCAAAAGGATTGGATTTTTATCAAACTTGAGGTCCAAGATACCCCACAATACTTGCCAATTTCGTGCTAGCTTGCATATGGAAGAGAAAATCAAATTTTTTCCAAAATTTGATTTTCTTTGAAAAGAATTAAGTGCACATTGAATACCATATCTTTTTTCCTTCTTTTTGCTCTAGCATTACACTCTATAAATACCTAGTACTTTGTCAAGAACAAGGGACGAAACCCTAGCCCCAACAACAACCCTTATTTTGCTAAATTTTTTCTCAAAGTTGCAAAAATCGAATTTTAATTTCCAGCAGGTTTCAAGGAGTTCTAAGCCTTCCATTGTGTTCCTTGATATCCCAGCAAGCATTCCCAGCCCTTACACGAAGCCAAGTCATCCTGAATCGTGCCCAATACCTTGCTCCGATTTGGTATTTTTCTCAATTTTGGTTTTTTCGATTCATGCGTTTTTAACTGTTTTTGTTTGCATATTTGAACTCAGGACATCCATTAGAATGCATTTGAATCATTACATGTAAGCTTGCACGTCCAGAATTCATATTGCCATTGTTAGGGTTCAAAAACTGGAAAGCTTCGAACCGGCTTATCCAGGACGACTCAGGGCAAGAGAACCTCACCATCGTGTTCGCAGCCCTCGATTTAGGGGGGTAGGGTCCCCCTTTGCTCTTTATTCGTGTTATTTTGCAGGTTCCAAAAATTTGGTCGCCGGAGAAGACGACCGGAGCTAGGGCTCCGGCGTCGTTGACTGAAGCGAAGACTGGCGAGGCATGCGTGGCAAAAGCGAGCGATCCAATTCGTCCATTCGTTCAACCTGGGGTCCACTTGCTGACTGTGTGTTGAATTCAAAAATCTATGACACGCGTACACTTATATTCACACCTTTGCAAATTCATGACACGAAATGCACAATGGCTCAGTGGTTAAGGCGTTGGCATGTGAAGATGCTCTCCAAGGTCTCCAGTTCGATCCCTGGCAAGACCAATTCTTTTTCTCTTTTACAAACTAACTTATATTTTTCATATTTTCTTATTTTTCTTTAATATTTTCCATCCATTATATTTTATCTTCTAATATTTTTATCATGCATTTAAAAAACACCAAAAATATGTATTTTTTGCATAATCATCAGAAAAATGTTTATTTAAGTTTTAAAATTAAAATTATTATTTTTGCATGCATATTTTATTTAATTGCTAATTAATCATTTAAATAGCTTTTAATTGTTTTTAAATTATCAAATCAACTCCAAAAATTCCCAAAAAAATTATTCTATCATATTAATGTCATTATTAACACAAAAACTTTTTCTCATTCAAAAATACTTATTTTTACTAACATTTTCCTCTTATGCAATTTTCTTTCGTTTTCCGATTTTGCATCTGTACACAGGTTATACCGTTTCGGACGATTTTTATCGCTTTTCTTTTCCAATTATGTAATTGCCTATGAGATGTAATAGTTTAATTAGGACTTTTATTTTCCGCACTTTCAATTATGTATCTGCCCCAAAGCCATGTAATAGCGTAGGATTTATCTTTCCGCAATTTACTTTCTGCACCCTATAAACTACTAGTAACTAGGCGTGTATGGCAAGATAAAATTGAACATAGACCACTCTAAATTTCAAGATAAAAATATTTGAATTGACACACTCCTTGTACACATGCACCCCTTAGGGTAATTCTCTCTTGTTGCCTTTACGAACACAAATGGTCAAGTCCCTCGAACGTAGAGGTATTCTAGCACCGTTGCTTTCAAAACAAATCATCATAGTCCCTTCGATACAAAGATCATAGACCCACGATGTCGCCTACGAATACATGATCTTGACCCTCGATTGTCGCCTATGAAAAATGATGATAGTCCCTTCGAATGTGCTAGGATACTTCCTACAAGTTGCCTTCTATGACCATCCGATGTCCCTTCGAATGTCCCACTTACACCCAACGAATAGGGTTACCTACCAACTAATGGTATGGATAACACTATTCTAAAGGAACGTAAAATAGTACGAAAACGACCAATTCTGAGTAGGTAATAAGACTTTTAGTTGCTTGCTCAAATCAAATACTTTTCACACCTCACACTTTTGTCAAAGTTCAAACTCTTTTCAAAACGAAACATTTCCAAACACTTTGTATACATTCCTACATGAATCATTACAAAGTCAAAGCGAAATGCCTTTTTCAAAACATTTTTTTCAAACACACATAAAACACTTTTGAAAATGATCTAGAAGCAACTAAGAGCCCATAGATAACTACGGATGGAAAGGGGTGCTAATACCTTCCCTTTTCATAACCTTCTCCCTTACTCAGAATCTAACGAAGGTCTTTTTCTACTTTTACCTTCCTTAATTGATAAAATAAAATTCGGTGGCGACTCTTGCTATCCGCACATTTGATACAAAAATCTCAAATCGCACCAGACATGTAATCGGCAGCCGGGAGACACCCTAAAGAGAGAATACCTTAGGGATTTCTAGATCACCTTTATTGCTTTTTGTTTGACTTGCTTGCTCTACTTTTAAGGGTTGCTTGGGTATCATATTTGTGGGGGATCCTACACCCGGATCCTGGTTTCCTTTTAGGTAAGTAGCAATAAATCATCGCGACCGTTAGACGATATCGAAACGGTCAACATGATGGCTACGTTAGTGTGACACTTTGGATGTCCTGATACTCTTCATTTCCAAGTTGAGGATAGTATTTGGCTTCTGTGTGGTGTCATCAAGCACTAACTAAACTTTTAGAACCTTAATTGACCCATCTTGGCCATTAGAAGGTAGTGAGATGGTCGGCTTTGGTGTAGACCGAGGTTGGTCGATACCGATGCTACGCTCATTAAGATCGACTTTTGGGATATTTTTGGTCGACCACTTGGTAGTCGTATTGAAATAAACGCCTACGAGAAAGATCAATGATATGAGATTCCTAGAACCCGGTTACTATCATAGGAGAGGATGAACCAACTCAAACTTTTGGTGGGTAATCACCTATACCTCATGCAAGCCTTAAACCTAGGCTCATTGTGTGAATTGTTTGTGTGCTAAACATGACATCATGACATCATGACATCATCGCATTGCATATCATTTCTAACTATTTCAAGGACCTAGGATTTACCTTTGCTTTGTTTTGTAGGGATTATGGCTTCTAGAAAGACTATCCGAATCAACTTCATGGGTATACCTTCTCAACTCAAAGAATTGGTTTCAGAGATTCTCGATCATGCTCAGTTTATCAAAAGACATGGTTATTTGCTTGACTTGGTTATCTCCGTTTGAGGAAGATATGATGCATGTCTTATTCCAGCTTCTTCGATCCGAAACACCATTGCTTTACATTCCTAGATTATCGTTGGTTCCTACCTTGAAGAGTTCTCTAAGCTACTTGGGGTACCTATTCTTGACCAAATGCCATTCACCGTTTAGAAAAGGTTCCTAGGTACGAAGACATTGCATCGCTCTACATCTAAAGCGCGACATTGAAGCCAATTGGGAAACCGTATGGAGTTAAGGGTTGACTTGCTAAGTTCCTAATTAAGAAAGCCGAAAATTCCTCAAAGTTATGAGTTTCCATGCATTTGAAGATATTGTAGCCTTGTTAATCTATGGTTTGATTCTATTTCCTAACTCGGATCAATTCATAGATGCCAACGCCATCAAGTTATTCCTTACCCATAATCCTGTGCCTACTTTACTTAGAGATGTCCTACATTCTCTCACACCCGTACTATCAAAAGACAAGGAACTCTCATGTGTTGTATACCGTTACTTTCGTGTGATTTATTTCGCACCTTCCTCCATCGCCTTGAAGAACGAGCAAAGGTTGAAGTGGTCTCAAAGACTAATGTCACTCTCTCATTCAGATATCCGTTGGTGTCTTTTCTCTCAAAAGGACTTCACATTCATTGAGCGTTGTGGAGAATTCCCTAATGTACCACTCCTTGGTATAAGGGGAGGTATCACTTATAATCCTTCTCTAGCTCTACCTCAGTTTGGTTTTGCTCGAAGAGATGGTCCACATGATATGCTTCTCCAAGACATTGTGTTCGACTACAACCACGATCTCCAGAATTACCGACGAAGGTTCATACACGCTTGGGGCATGGTAAAGAAGACTGATACCAAGACTTTGGGGCACCAAAACTCCATTCCTTGGGAACCTTATCTCAAATGGGTGCGAGCTCGAGCTCAAAACCTCATGATGCCATTCACTGCTTTTACCAAGAATTATGGAACCTGTTATAGGTGACGAATCCTATATCGTTTCTCCATCTTGACATGCCTACCGATTTTGAAGATTTGAAGAGATCTTGGATTCACTTAAAGAAGAAAGGGATACATTCAAAACTCAGAGCTATGCAAGTGAGAAGAAGGTACTAGAGCTGACCAAGCTACTTCACGAGGAGCGAAACATCAACGCCTACCTCGACACCAAGAGGAAGCGCCCATGGGAGACTTAGAGCTTTAGGATTTTTATGCTTTTCTTTTATTGTTTTGAACTATCTTTGTACTTAAAAAGAAAAAGAATAAAAGGGAACTAATAAATGTTTGTTCGTGCTTGTTTTGAACTATCTCTAAGGTCCTTGAAAACATTGCATTGCATTCGCATAAACATCGCATATCATAGCATAACATCTCATAACAGGTACATTGAAGATTGGTTTTCTCATTTTCTCGCTATTTATTTTAGCAGAAATGGCTCTTGAACATCACAAAGATCTCCAAGCTCGTAATGCCTGGGCCGGAGATGTTAACTAGCTTGGTCCAAGGCCAAGAAGATTTGAAGAAGCTCATCAACAGAAAGAAGAGGGTCGTTGGTGTTCTCAACATGGGTAGACGTTACAAAGGTGGTCCTAAAGTAGTCAGCCGGATAGAGCTCTCAGAAGGAAGTGTCAAGAATGAGGGGAGTGTCAAGGGCAATGAAGAAGGCAGTCAACGTGAGTCTGAGAAAGAGAGAGAAGATCGCTATGATAATGACCAGTACTCTGATGAAGATGACAAGTACAAGCAACTTGAAGACCGTCTGAGTGCTGTGGAAAACCTGAAGATGTCCGGGCTGAATTTTGATGATCTGAGTCTCATTCCTGGTGTGGTGATTCCTCCCAAGTTCAAAGTTCCAACTTTTGCCAAGTCTGATGGCATGTCTTGTCCGAAGCTGCACTTGAAGTCCTATGTTCAGAAGATCAACCCCACACCGATGATGTAAAGTTGTGGATGCATTATTTTCAAGAGAGTTTGTCCTAACTCAATTGGAGTGGTATTATCACTAGAGAATGACCGTATCCGCATTTGGAGTGACTTAGCATATGCCTTCTACAGCAGATGAGTACAATGTCGAATTGACACCCACTGCATGCAACTACAGAGCATGTCTATGGGTCGTGACGAGAAGTTCAAAGAGTATGCTCGAAATGGAGAGATCTAGCAGTGAGTTTAGCCACCCTTGTCCAATAGGGAGTTGGTTGATATGTTTATGGAACACCGACAGTCCGCTTCTTCAATCATCCGATTGAAACTCTTCAATGGATTCACCGAAATGATATTGACAGGAGAGCGATTGTCGGTATCAAGAGCGTAAAGATTCTGTAGAGTCGTCCTCAAATGCTGCGAAGAGATCTTTTGGTGGTAAGAAAGAAGCCAATGCTGTGTATGGTCAGAAAAGCCGAGCCAAGACCGACCGTGCTCAATCCGTGGGGGCAGTTGTGATCTCTAGTCCTACATCAGCACAACCTCAGCGAGACAACGCGCGTAACCAGAATGCGCCACGAAGACAGTTTACAAAGATCAACATGCCATTGTCGCAAGCCTTGCAACACATGTTGAAAGCCGAGCTGATTACCTTGAGGGATCCTCCTCAGAACATCAACATTTCTTCTCCGAGATACAATCCTACTGCTAAGTGTGCTTACCACTCCAATAGTCCAGGGCACGACACTGACAACTGTTGGGCTCTGAAGAACAAGATTCAAGATATGATTGAAGCTAAGCAGATCGAGTTTGATCCTCCTGTTGAGACTCCGAATGTGATCAACGCGCCTATGCCTAACCATGACAAAAGTTCCAATGCTATTGGTGAGAACACTTACGTTTTCAACATAGATGACTTGACTATTCCTCTGATGACTGTTAAGAAGAATTTGCTGCAAGCCGGTGTCAATCCAGGATGCCCAGAGAATTGCCGTTAGTGCCCATCTGCACCCAATGGTTGTGCTTAGTTGAGAAGACGTGTTCAGTGCATGATGGATAACCGTGAAATACTATTCCTAAAACCGCCTGTGGAGAGTCTGTGTGAAGACATGTCTATGAAACTGAAGATCAAAGGTGTGAACGAAACTGTACCGTCTGCATGGGATACCTTGGGGCAGCCAAGTGGAAAGTTTGATTACATGGTGAAGTATACTGTTCCTGAGAGCTACAAGATTCCTATTGAAGATGTTAAGGCAACCGGATGGGGTGATGATTTCCCTGAAGACTATGCTGATGTTAACACAATAAGAATTTCCTCTGTTGATTATGTGCCTAGAGTGGCACCTCTCATCATTACTTCTCCCAGACCAGTTCCATATTTCTCTGACAAGGCTATCCCTTGGAATTATGGAGTTGATGTTTACTATCATGGCGTCAAGCAAGACCCTCTGACTATTGAAGATCTTACAGTTGAAGCTACCATTCCTGACATTGACAACATCATCGGATCAAGTAAGGTGACCAGAACCGGAAGGGTTTTCTCTCCAGATATCTCTCCTCCAAAAGACATCATGACTCCAAAGATTCCATTATTCAACCCATTCCCCAAGCTAGAGGGAAAGAACCAGTGACTCATCCTGCTCAGCCAGAAGTACCAAAGGAAGTTACTGAAGACACCTCCAAACGAGAAATGGAGGAAATTATGAATATTATCAAGAAGAGTGACTACAATGTTGTGGAACAATGGGACAGACTCTCCAAGATATCCATGCTTGCTCGCTCTTGTACTCCAAGGCTCATGCTAACGCCTTGGTGAAGTTTCAAGAATGCTCATGTACCGCAAGACACTACCACCGACTAGTTCAAGTTTGTATTGCTAGCCGCCAACAACGGCCTAGGTTTCTCCGATGTCGATTTGACTCAAAGAAACACAACAAAGCCTTGCACATCTCTGCTGAATGCAAGGCACTACATTATCTCATGTTTTGGTGGATACCGGTTCTGCTTTGAATATCCTACCAAAGACTGCTTTTGATCGACTTGATATTGAAGGGTTGGTTCTGAAACCTAGCGACATTATTGTGAGAGCTTTTGATGGTTCTAAGCGAGCAGTACTTGGAGAGCTCATTCTGCCTATTAAAGTCGGTTCCCAGACTTTTGATTCCATTTTCTTTGTCATGGACATCCGCCCAGCTTACTTTGCCTACCGGCGCCTTGGATACATGGGCAGGCTACTCTACCTTACATCGTCAAGTACCCGGTGAAAGGGAAGGTTGTTACAGTATGTGGTGAAGAAGAATATATGGTCAGTCATCTACAATCATTCCGATACCTCGAGGTGGAAGGTGAATTCTTCGAGACTCCCTGTCAAACTTTTGAAACAATACCCAGAGTCATGCCTGTTGACTCTCTTGTCACTCCTGAAGTTGCTAAAGTTCCGCCTAGGATGGCCTCGTTGAAGGATGCTCAAGCTGCTGTTGAAGAAGGAGGTAGTACTATTTGGGGACAGCTCCCTGATCTTCCTTTCAAATCTGATAAGACTGATTTAGGCTTCACCATCAAAGGTCAGAAGATGATACGCCGCGAACGTGTCGGCCAACTTCCTTTCCACATCAACCAGAGTGGAATCCATGCTATAGAAGACGACGACAACGACTTCGGAATCAGCAAGTGGATCTTCCCAACTCCTGACAGAGGACTCAGCAATTGGAAGACTGAAGACGTCATACCAATCTCCTTTAGACAGGAGTAATTGCTCTTGTTTTTTGTTTTGCTTTTCGTATTTTCTATGTTTCGAACAATAAACTCTAAAGCCTAGTGCCTTGCCCGGGGCATCATGGTTCGTTTGTTTGGGTTATTATCTGTCATTTGCATATTTTCATTCAATAAAATCGTTGGACTTTTACATTCAATTGTTGTTTTCTTTCTTTTACTTTATCACCCCTTCAAAAAGCTATGTGTTTCTTACACACACCCACGTGATACACTGCAAAATCACTCCGAATCTCGTTGATAACAGCTATGCTATTGCTAAATATGACTTCGATAATCTGATCTACCAAGCCGAAGACGAAAGTGAGGAAGATTGTGAAGTGCCAGGAGAACTTGTCAGACTGCTACAACAAGAAGATCGAGTTATATAGCCACACGAAGAGCAAGTTGAGGTTGAGAATTTGGGTACTGATGAAGACAGAAAAGAGATCAAGATAGGAGCGAGTCTTGAGAACAGTGTTAAAGAAAGATTTGTTCAGATGCTACGAGACTATATTGAGGTTTTTGCCTGGTCATACGAAGACATGCCTGGTTTGGACATTGATATTGTAGTACACCGGTTGCCGACAAAAGAAGGTTTTCTCCCAGTGAAACAGAAGGTTCGTCGCATGCGTCCTGAGATGTCAGAGAAAATCAAAGCCGAAGTTATGAAGCAGTTCAACGCCGGTTTTCTAGCTATTACTTCTTATCCACAGTGGGTTGCAAATGTGGTACCCGTACCTAAGAAGGATGGCAAGGTACGAATGTGTGTGGATTACAGAGATCTGAACTAAGCAAGTCCGAAAGATGACTTTCCACTTCCTCATATTGATGTTTTGGTTGACAACACTGCTCAGCATAAGGTTTTCTCCTTCATGGATGGTTTCTCCTTACAATCGATCAAAATGGCTCCCAAGACACGGAGAAGACTACTTTCACAAAGGGGCACGCTCGCTACAAGGTTATGCCGTCGGATCAAGAACGCGGGTGCCACTTATCAACGTGCCATGGTGACGTTATTTCATGACATGATTCATCACGAGATAGAGGTCTACATCGACAACATGATAGCTCGGTCACAGACTGAAGAAGAACATCTTGATCATCTACGGAAACTATTTGACAGATTGAAGAGGTACAGACTGAGACTTAATCCCAACAAGTGCACCTTTGGAGTCAGATCTGGTAAACTCCTAGGGTTTGTTGTCAGTGGAAAAGGTATTGAGGTTGACCCCGCCAAGGTAAAAGCTATTCAAGAGATGCCAGCTCCCCGCACCGAGAAGGAAGTCAGAGGTTTCTTGGGCCGATTGAATTACATTGCCAGATTCATTGCACACCTAACAGCTACTTGTGAGCCAATCTTCAAGTTACTTAAGAAAGATCAAGTAGTGGAATGGAGCGACGATTTCCAGATCGCTTTTGACAAAATCAAAGAGTACCTACAGAATCCTCCTATTATGATGCCGCCTGCCGAAGGAAGACCTCTTATCATGTACTTGTGTTAGAGAACTCAATGGGGTGTGTTGGGCAACATGACGAGTCCGGTCGAAAAGAGTATGAAATATACTACCTTAGCAAAAGTTTATCGATGAAACAAGATACTCACACCGAGAAAACTTGCAACGCTTTGGGCTGCTCACGACTAAGACAAGATATGTTGACTCACACTACCTTGTTGATCTCCAAGATGGATCCGATAAAATACATATTTGAGAAACCAGCTCTCTCTGGAAGAATAGCAAGATGGCAAATGATCTTGACTGAATACGACATCCAGTACACTTCTCAAAAGGCGATCAAAGGAAGTGTAGTAGCCGATCATTTGGCTCATCAAGCCGTAGATGACTATCGCCTATGCGTCAATTTCCATGAAGATGTTTTACTAGTTACCGATTAGAAGAACCAGACTGCATTAAGGACCGAACAGGATCCCGATGGACCATGGTCTTTGACGGAGCCTCAAACGTACTTGGCAATGGCATTGGCGCCATCATTACATCCCCTACAGGCGGACATACGCCTTTCACCGCCATATTATGTTTCAGTTGCACTAACAACATGGCCGAATACGAAGCGTGCATCATGGGTATCAAAGTCGCTATTGACTTAAGAATCAAGTTCTTGCAAGTGTACGGAGACTTAGCTTTGGTGATCACCGATTAAGGAGTGATACGAAGCATCCGAATCTCATTCCATATCGAGAGCATGTTCGAGTTTGATCCCCTACTCAAGAGATCACTTTCAATCATATTCCACGAGAAGAGAATCGGTAGACGCTAGCTACTATATCATCTATGTTCAAGGTCAGATGGGACAACGAGGCTCCCCAGATCATCATTGAAAAGTTTGACGAACCAGCATATTGTTATGAACTTGATACAAAAGAGAAACCTTGGTACTACGATGTGAAAAGGTATCTTGAGACTCAGGAATATCCCGCAGGGGCATCTGTCAACGATAAGAAGTTCTTGAGAAGATTTGCATCCAAATTCTTCCTCAGCAATGACATATTATACAAGCGCAATCACGATTTGTGCTTACTCCGCTATGTAGACCGGAAAACAGCGGAACGCATCATGGAAGAGTTACACGGCGATTTGGTACTCACTCCGGGACATACGATGGCTAAGAAGATTTTGAGAACAAAGTTACTATTGGTCCACCATGGAAGGATTGTCACCGCTACGCCGATCTTGTCACAAATGCCGATATATGCCGACAAAGTGCACGCACTCCAACCTCGAATGTTCTAATGACCCTTGGCCTCTTGCAATGTGGGGCATTGACATGATCGGAGAAGTCAAGCCCACAACTTCCAACGGACACCGTTTCATCCTTGTGGCAATTGACTATTTCACCAAGTGGGTAGAGGCAGCCTCGTTTGCATCTGTTACCAAGAATGTTGTGGCTCGATTCATCAAGCATAATCTTATCTGTCGGAATGGCACTCCCGAAAGGATTATCACAGATAACGGCTCTAATCTCAACAATAAGATGATCACCGAACTCTGCACGCAGTTCAAGATCAAACATCACAACTCTTCTCCGTATCAGCCTAAGATGAATGGCGCAGGAAGCCGCCAACAAGAACATTAAGAAGATTATACAGAAAATGATGTTGACTCACAAGGATTGGCATGAGATGTTGCCATTTGCTCTTCATGGTTATCGACTACAAGATTTAACATCAACAACCCTTCTCTCTTGTATACAAGATGGAAGGCTTCTACCCATCGAGGTTCAGATACCTCAACTAGAGTCCTCCAGACGCAGAGGCGTAAGACGATTGATTCAAACTCGCCTTGACCAGATTAACTTGATTGATGAGAAACGACTCGCCCATCCGCCATAGATGATCTATCGAAGCGAATGATCGAGCATTTAACAAGAAAGTCAAGCACCGAGTCTATCAAGTCGGTGATCTAGTAGTCAAGCGCATCATTCTTCCACAAGGTGATCCCAAATGGACTCCCACCTATGAGGGACCGTTGTAGTCAAGATATTTTCATGGAGCTATGATACTTAGCACCATGGATGGTGAAGACTTCCCACACCGTGAACACGTATATAGTCAAAAATACTACGATAAAGAGACCCGCTAGGTCGATCGCCTAGGCAAAAATAAGGGCATCCCGGCGAACCAAAAGGGTTCGGGCAAAAGTTAAGGATATATACAAACGTACACCCGGCAAGTCGAAAACCTGCAAAGGCGGCTTGGGCAAAAAAGGGTATCCCGGTAGACTGAAAACCCAAAAGGGCGGTCTAGGCAAAATTTAGGGATTTAAGCGTACGACTATGTCTCTTCCAGATCACCTATCTACTTCCGCACTATCAAGATTCAAGATTCAAATGGCGACAATCACCCACTCACTTTCTCACGCAAGGGGATGAGATAGTCGAAATATATGAGTACTAGCATAGTTGGAACTTAACGAGATTGTTTCCGCATAGCTTTTTACCTTTCTTGTGTACAAACTACTTGGCCATACACCACATTTCAAATAAATACAAGTTCTTTCTCTTCACAATTCTTGCTATTGTTGTTTGCATAAAGTCCAACGTTTGCTTTGAATGATTATATGCATTTGACAATAAAATCAGATACAAACATGCGAAAAGTGAACATACAAAAGTAATTACTACAGCTCCGTGAATTGAGATGACGACGAAAGTCACCTAAACGTTCCCAGAGCATGATCCCCACAGGTGTCGCCATAACAAACCTTCCCAGAGAGTATACGTTAGTCCCAGCAAAGGATTCCACTCAACTAAGCCATGTTACATCAGTCTCTAAGTAGTAACGATTCATCTCCAACAGAGATATCTATCCCCAACAGAATGTCTCTCAGCAATCATCATTTCCCCGGCAGCAGCAATATCCAGACTCAAGACATGGTCAGATAGTGCATCGGAGGAAACCTACATCTTCTATTCCCCAGCCAGAGATTTCGACGGGCTCCAGATCCTTCTAACCCGGTCTCCTAGAAACTATCATATACTCTCCAACAAGATTTATGCGCAAGATCCCCAGTAGAGTACCTCATAGATTCTCCCCCAACAAGGCTTATGCACAAGATCCTCAACCATATCTAGGCTCAAGACTCGGTCAGATAGTGCATCGGAGGAATCAAGGTTATCTTTCTTCTCAGGGTTTCCGTCCGTTTCATCCCCAAACAGAAGTCGGAAATCTCCAAGCAGAACATCCACATCTACTTCAAGATGGATATGTTTTGAAATACCACAACATCTATCATTCATACATTACTCATAAAAAGTCGTAATTTGTGCATATGTCATTCATACACATTGTCATGCATCATACTTTGCATAAGACTAACAATATTCTATCAAAGTTTCTTTTGTTTTCCCAAACAGGTGAAAATCACTTCTGAAACAAACAGATTAATGCCCGAAGCCAGACGGGAAAACTATCTGAACGACCGCCCTAGTTCTGGTCCAAGATTAATGCCCGAAGCCAGACGGGAAAACCATCTGAACGACCGCCCTAGTTGTCCTCCGACAACTGGTCCAAGATTAATGCCCGAAGCCAGACGGGAAAACTATCTGAATGACCGCCTTAGTTGTCCTCCGACAACTGGTCCAGGATTAATGCCCGCGACGGAAAATCATCTAACGATCACAAGTTATCCTCCGATAACAAGCATTGATCAATACCAAGCACAACAAGGAAGCCCACATTTTGCCAACTACTATCCCCTTAGAGTAATCAAGACGAAGATTTGTTTTGACTCTCTTATTATCAATAAAGAACTACAGTAGTCTAGCGACGACTCGCTTGCCTTGGATGGCATCTTAAGCCCATCTCCGACTATTTGTCGACACCTCTCCGCCTTCAGAATGCTGCATATTTGGTTAAAAAAACCAATACAAACCAATAACTTCATTCAAAGATGAGCACGAAGTCTAACGTACGACTCCCTCCGGATGGAATCTTAAGCCCATCTCCGTGCTCCTTTCACTTTCTAAACGCGAGCCCAGCTGCACGGCTCACTCCCGGATCGATCTTTCCAGATGGCATCTTAAGCCCATCTCCGTCAGTTCCCCTATCCATACAACAATCTCGAGTCTAGCGTACGACTCATTCTCCAGCTTCTCCAAATGGCATCTATATGCCCATTCCCGCATCCATCACCAGCGAGTACAAATTTTCAGGTGTACTCGAGTATTCAATCATCTTCTACCTCCCGGTCACGAAAGGCAAGCATGCCAATCTAACCTTTCCGGTACTAGAAGATTGAACAGGGGCAGCTGTCATACCCCAAAATTTTCCCTCCTACTTCTCAAGACATTCCATACATCCCTACTCAAGGATTCCTCAAGGGTTGATCAGACAAACCCTCTCCTAGACAATCAACCCAAACTAGGGTTTGGCAATTCTCAGATCCAAATGGACTTCCAACATCTCCAATGATCATCATGCCTCCTCATATGCTTCAAAGACTCTCCATGTCAAGTTTCAAGCCTCACAAGTCAAATTTCCTCAAACAATTGCTCAGAGGGTTGAAAATCAGTTGTATTGGACAAAAGGTCAACTGTGGTCAACATACAGTCAAACTTCCTGATTTTTGGTCAACATCCTCATTTTGAAGGCACATTCATCATTTGATCAAGGGTTGATCATGATTCATCAATAAAACTCAAGATTTGCTCAAAAGTCAAACTTTCCAAATTATGGTTTTTTAGTGAGAAGTCAACTGAACTTTGACTGAGCATAACTTCTTCATACTTTCTCATAAATTTTTCCACCACCTCTCATTTTGAAGGAAATTAAATTCTCTACAACTTCATGTCTCACAAGAATGTTCAAAAAATGCTTCATTTGGAAAGTATGGATCAAAACATTACAGGTCCTTTTCAAAGTCAACAAAAAGTCAACTTTTTGTTTTGAAGATTTATTGAGCATGGAAACTCCAATTGAGATGAAACCAAATATGTTGGTTAGAGGACACTTGGAGCTTTCTAAAAAGTCCAAGAACACTCAAAAATGTGGAAAATTGAGCAAAATACACATTGTACAAGTTGGGCATTTTTGAACAATTGCACAAAAGGAGATATTTGTCAAAATCCAATTTTTTCCAAATGGGCCTATAATTTTATGATCCAAACTTGATCATAATATTATTTGTGACCTATTGATGCCTTTCCATGACCACTTTCTATTTTATTGATTTATTTTTGAATTTAAAACCATTTAATTCAAATTTAACTTATATAAAATATGAAAACAATATATTTTTTCAAAAGGATTGGATTTTTATCAAACTTGAGGTCCAAGATAGCCCACAATACTTGCCAATTTCGTGCTAGCTTGCATATGGAAGAGAAAATCAAATTTTTTCCAAAATTTGATTTTCTTTGAAAAGAATTAAGTGCACATTGAATACCATATCTTTTTTCCTTCTTTTTGCTCCCGCATTACACTCTATAAATACCTAGTACTTTGTCAAGAACAAGGGACGAAACCCTAGCCCCAACAACAACCCTTATTTTGCTAAAATTTTCTCAAAGTTGCAAAACCGAATTTTAATTTCAAGAGGTTTCAAGGAGTTCTAAGCCTTCCATTGTGTTCCTTGATATCCCAAAGCATTCACCTTACACGGTTAAGTCATCCTGAATCGTGCCCAATACCTTGCTCCGATTTGGTATTTTTCTCAATTTTGGTTTTTTCGATTCATGCGTTTTTAACTGTTTTTGTTTACATATTTGAACTCAGGACATCCATTAGAATGCATTTGAATCATTACATGTAAGCTTGCACGTCCAGAATTCATATTGCCATTGTTAGGGTTCAAAAACGAAAGCTTCAACCTTATCCAGACGACTCGGCAAGAGAACCTCACCATCGTGTTCGCAGCCCTCGAGTTAGGGGGTAGGGTCCCCCTTTGCTCTTTATTCGTGTTATTTTGCAGGTTCCAGAAATTTGGTCGCCGGAGAAGACGACCGGAGCTAGGGCTCCGCCGTTGATCAAGCGAAGATCGAGGCACGCGCGGGCAAAAGCGAGCGATCCAATCCCATTCGCTCAACTCGGGTCCACTTGTCGATTGTGTTGAATTCAAAAATATGTGACACGCGTACACTTATATTCACACCTTTGCAAATTCATGACACGAAATGCACAATGGCTCAGTGGTTAAGGCGTTGGCATGTGAAGATGCTCTCCAAGGTCTCCAGTTCGATCCCTGGCAAGACCAATTCTTTTTCTCCTTTACAAACTAACTAATATTTTTCATATTTTCTTATTTTTCTTTAATATTTTCCATCCATTATATTTTATCTTCTAATATTTTTATCATGCATTTAAAAACACCAAAAATATTTATTTTTTGCATAATCATCAGAAAAATGTTTATTTAATTTTTAAAATTAAAATTATTATTTTTGCATGCATATTTTATTTAATTGCTAATTAATCATTTAAATAGCTTTTAATTGTTTTTAAATTATCAAATCAACTCCAAAAATTCCCAAAAAAATTATTCTATCATATTAATGTCATTATTAACACAAAAACTTTTTCTCATTCAAAAATACTTATTTTTACTAACATTTTCCTCTTATGCAATTTTCTTTCGTTTTCCGATTTTGCATCTGTACACAGGTTATACCGTTTCGGACGATTTTTATCGCTTTTCTTTTCCAATTATGTAATTGCCTATGGAATGTAATAGTTTAATTAGGAGTTTTATTTTCCGCACTTTCAATTATGTATCTGCCCCAAAGCCATGTAATAGCGTAGGATTTATCTTTCCGCACTTTACTTTCCGCAATTTACTTTCTGCACCCTATAAACTGCTAGTAACTAAGCGTGTATGGCAAGATAAAATTGAACATAGACCACTCTAAATTTCAAGATAAAAATATCTGAATTGACACACTCTTTTCACACATGCACCCCTTAGGGTAATTCTCTCTTGTTGCCTTTACGAACACAAATGGTCAAGTCCCTCGAACGTAGAGGTATTCTAGCACCGTTGCTTTCAAAACAAATCATCATAGTCCCTTCGATGCAAAGATCATAGACCCACGATGTCGCCTACGAATACATGATCTTGACCCTCGATTGTCGCCTATGAAAAATGATGATAGTCCCTTCGAATGTGCTAGGATACTTCCTACAAGTTGCCTTCTATGACCATCCGATGTCCCTTCGAATGTCCCACTTACATCCAACGAATAAGGTTACCTACCAACTAATGGTATGGATAGCACTATTCTAAAGGAACATAAAATAGTACGAAAACGACCAATTCTGAGTAGGTAATAAGACTTTTAGTTGCTTGCTCAAATCAAATACTTTTCACACCTCACATTTTTGTCAAAGTTCAAACTCTTTTCAAAACGAAACATTTCCAAACACTTTGTATACATTCCTACATGAATCATTACAAAGTCAAAGCAAAATGCCTTTTTCAAAACATTTTTTTCAAACACACAGAAAGCACTTTTGAAAATGATCTAGAAGCAACTAAGAGCCCGTAGATAACTACGGATGGAAAGGGGTGTTAATACCTTCCCTTTTCATAACCTTCTCCCTTACTCATAATCTAACGAAGGTCTTTTGTACTTTTACCTTCCTTAATTGGATAAAAGAAAACTCGGTGGCGACTCTTGCTATCCGCACATTTGCGATACAAAAATCTCAAAGTCGGTTCACCGTACATGTGCTTAATATACTCACACCTCCACTTCGCTATTCGCTACTCACAATCCAACTTAATCTAATGAAATAAAATATTCAAAATAATTAAATAATATTATTCTTAATATTATTCCTCCAATTTAACCGATTAAATCAAACTTTAATTTAATTAATTCAAACACGCCTACAATAATACCGACAAATCCTATTACTCCGATAAATTCTCAACTTCCTTATTCCAACAAATAAATCTTGTAATAATTTAATTAAACAATTAATTAAGTTCGTATGCTATAAAAGTCCCCAAGAAAATTGATCTTTTAAGTAAACCGAGTTTTAGTGTTGAACCGTGTTCTCGAGCGCTAAAAGGTCATAACTCTGGTTGGAATATTGAAACTAAGCAGGGTTGGTTTCTAAAATTCCATATCGAAGTCCTCTATGAATTTCATTCACAAGTCCAGAGCTGATGCTTCACCATTTAAGAGTAGTTTATCATTCTTCAGAGTTGATTTTTAGATGAACCGAGCATTTTTCATCTGATACGCGATGTTCGAAAAATCATATCACTCGATTTTATCAAAACAATGTGGGTCCACGCCAAAAGTTCACAAATTCCGTTGGCTTCTTTTGTTACGAAGACTTCGCGATCGAAATTTGATTAGAAGATCCTCGCTCGAGGCTATTTCTTCGAAGAGCGCAATAAAATTCTACACGTGTCAGATGCCTTAAAACTGTGTTGAAACTTCAAAAATTCATATCTCCTCAACCTTTCGTCCGATAGAGTCGAAATTTTGACTCACACAAATAATTTCGCGTTCAGGATATTTTTCGTTTGGAGTCTGACTTCAATTTCCGAACGAATTTGGCTATTTTGGTCTGTGTATGGATTTAGTGTAATCATGATTTGGGCCTAATTGTGGATCCAAGACACTCCAAGGCCCAAATTTTCCAACTATAAATATATTTTGCCTCTCACAAATTGGGAGCAGAACATTCATTTGTCAAATTACACCAAAAACATACTCTTTTATTCTCTCTCAATTCTCAAGAATCAAATCAACCTTTTCTTCAAGTTTTCTCAAGAACACTCAACAACATTGAAGGTGTCGAGGTGATGATTTAAAGTTTTCCTCTCTTCTTCCCCAAGCTTGCGCATCTCTTCTATATTACCTCCCCTCCGGTTTTCTTCTATTCGACATCATCGATCTCTTCTCCTCATTCTCCTCTTCGTTTTGATGGTAAGTTTTCTTGATTTAAGCACTTTTGCAATAATTGATTCTTGAATAAGCACTTTTCTAGAATTGAAAATTAATCAAGATTTTAGTTGAGGAATATAATTGAGATTACGGATTAGGTGTTGAATTTTTATTTGATGTGATCATAATGTTGAAATCCGGAATTAGATGATAAAAGTACTTGTTGCTTAATTGATTTTCATGAGAAAAGTGCTTATTTAATTGGTTAATTATTGATACTTATGACTTGTCGATGTGTAACCTTGATTTGCATGTGCTTAGCCTTAGGATTGAACCTTGCATCTTGTACAAAAATTATGTGTTAATAGGTGTAGGTTAGGTATTTTATTAAATGCTCTAACCATAAGCTTTAAGCCAAATCTCCTTTGAAAAGTCTGTTTCGAGAGAATTTGGTTCCTCTCTGCACAGAAATCGGTTTCCATGTCAAAAATACTGAAAATTGGAAATTTTGAAGAAGAAACCGGTTTCCACTTTTGGAGAAACCGATTTCTTGTACTAATTTTAGCCAGAAATTTCATTTTCGAAGAAGAAATCGGTTTCCACTTCTGGAGAAACCGGTTTCCTATCTGGACTTTGCCAAAATGTACGGATCAAGTAAAACCGGTTTCCCAAAAGCCGCCTCTACTAGAACCCCAACTTTTCATTGTTAAAATGATCGTCTCCCCATTTTACTTTAAGTTTCCTTTTTGATTTGCTCTACTATTTTCCTTGTTATTTTTTTACATGTGTGTTAATAATGTGAGGTACCTTGAGCATCATACTTGAGATTTGGATATACACATATCTTGATCTTGCACACATGTGTGCACTCTTTGTTTGCTTGTTTGGTTTTCATATTTTTGCGGGTTTATCATCGATTTGAATGTGTACGAGCGGACATTCATTCTTATTAGCATACAAACCGCACTCTCTCGCTTGTTTAGTTTTCACCTTTCTTTTAGGTTTATCATTTGATTTGAATATGTACGAACGCACATTCCAATCTCATTTGCGTACGAATGTACACTCTTTGTCTACTTGTTTGGTTTTTACCTTTCTTGCAGGTTTATCATTTGACTCGAATGTGTACAAACGCACATTCCAATCTTATCTGTGTACGAGCGCATTCTTTGTTTGCTTGGTTCCTTTCTTGCGGATGTATTTGCGTCAGATGTGTATGAACACACATTCTGATACTTGCGTACGAACGCGCATTCTTTTGTCTACATTGTCTGGTTTGTGATTTCTTTCAAGTTATTGGATTGTTTTGAATGTGTAAGAACGCACATACCGATACCGCATACTTTATGAATTCTTTTGTATGCTTTGCTCAGTTTTCACCTTCTCGCAGGTTTATCGGTTTATCTTAGATGTGTACGAACGTACATTTTGATTGTGCATATGCTATGTGCATTCTTTGCCTGTATTGTATGGATTGCAATCCCTTGCGGGTTTATTTGCCTCGGATGTGTACGAACGCACTTTGATACCCCCGCGTATTACTCACCGGTTTTCTTTATTGCTTGGCAGGTATACTTGAAATTTTGAGTATTTCTTTTCTTGCTTTTGATTCTGATTGTTATCTTTGATATTTTCAAGACCTTTTATCGCATTCTTTTACCGTTTTTCTAGAGAGCATGAGAAGTAGTGTTTTACCGCTTTCTTTTTTCATGAGAAGTAGGAATAGAGATGCATGACGGGGCTTCCTTAGTCGGAGCATGTTCAGGAACCCCTCTGGTTTATTTAAAGACCCATTTAGGGAAATTCTGTTTGCTACTTGTGTGTGGTTTGTTTAAAATCCTCTTCCGTGCATAGGGAGGTACTTTTGATCGTGTGTTTACTTTTGTGCTTGCATAGGTTAAGAGTGGTTAGGCAAAACTCTAAGCGGAACCACCAAGCAAAGACCTGCTTTGATGATATCTACAGGTGTTGTATGTGATGATGATATTATGGCCACACGGAAAGGGTTCGCAATCAACCCCCACACAGTTCTAGTTCGTGTCTGCTTCCGCAAACGCGAATCGTGTTGCTTCCTTTATCGAGTCAATAATAAAAATGGAAAGAGTCCCCTATTCTGATTCTCCACGCTTTCTCTTGGGGTTCACATTCATTTCTTTGACACCCTCACTCATTACTCCTCACACTTGCTAATTCATATCATGCTATGATACCTTTCTCCCAGATGAAACTCATGTTTGACATGGTTAATTCCATTCGTGGCTATGGTTTTCCTTCGAAAGTTGGCTCATGTTTGACTCTGGTATGCTCGTTACCATTGAGGTTATGGTACTTCTTTCTTATTCACCGCACATGTGTGTATCATTTGATTGTGCATTGCATTGTTTGTGTGCTTCTACCAAAGCACTTGCCTGCCTCCTCCCCTTTGCATCCCTTGGTTGTCCAACCAAGACGGATATAGGATAGCTTCCCCTAGGACCCCTCGGTTAGGATAGCTCTCGATCCTACACATTAGGATTTTAATCCTTGGCATGTCAACATAGGTAGAGATTCCCTTACATCCTCAACCTTAGGTCCAACTTTGCATGATAACATTAGGGTAGAACTAGTTAGTTTCCCTTTGCATGTTTTCTTGTTTTTTTAGCATCCTTGCATGTAATAAAACTAAAACTTGTTTTCTTTTCTTTTGAAAATCAAAACACATAATAATGATTTAAACTCCTTTTTCAAGGTAAAATAAACCAACCTCATTGCAAACTTTTTTTGCCTACGGGCCTTCTTTGTTTAAAACCATTTTAAAAAGGGCATTCCTTTTCAAATCCGAGCAAATTGCTAAGTGTGCGAGCGGCCGAGCATAAGAATTATTATAGCTGCAACACCAAGCACGAGTTGCAATTATATGAGTCGAACTTCCCATAAAAAAACATTGCAACCCACCAAAACATATGAGTTGAAATACGGCTCGACTTTCCTATTGCCGCGAGAATACGTGACATCTTGTCATGGGGCTCGACCAAGCAAAATTTGTAAATACTTCTTTCTTTTCCTCGTGTTTTCTTTATTTTCTTTCTTTCACATGTATTATAGCGATTAATAGATAGATAGATATAACACACCCTTTAGATAGAAAGTAGAAGTGGATATCATATAGTACTACGAGTGTGTGGGGTGCTAATACCTTCCCCTCGCGTAACAGACTCCCCTACCCGATCTCTCGGTCTTACTTCAAGTTTACTCGATGTTTTCCTTTCTTATAAGTCATTCTTTCTTTTCCGGTTATGATATGATAAATGCGAAAAAGTAAAGAACACAAGAATGTATCATGGTTCCCCTTACAATTCGAGAGTACTCCAGTCCCCTTACGACATGCAAGAGATTTCACTATATTTAGAATTTTGTACAGCTTATTCACACCAATGGTGATGTTTACTATCTAACCTATAGGAAGATCAGAGGCTTTTAAAACCTTTAAGATCTAAAACACTAAGTGCAAGAAGAACAATCCTCTTCAATGCACACACTTGCTTCCAACAATCCTGGACAACAAGGAAACAACAAGATATATTTTAATTTAATAAGAGCTCGGAATATGTAGAATACTATTAGAGCACAGATGGGGTCTAATTCCTTTAGCAACTTAGCATCTTCTAGATGCTATATCAGACCATTCTTCGTCAGAATGTCTAAAAGCAATCTTGCCAATGGTATCCAGTTCCTCTTAGCCTTTGGGTTCTTTGTCCTTTCTCGCCTTGTTTCTTTTACATGGAGCCAAAGATGCCTAAATAGAAGATAGGCTAGATCCATCTTCACATTTGTGCCAACACGAATAATGATATCGATCTGCATTGATATAGTCGGTGAACTTGTCTCCTTCCTATGATGAATACATCCATGAAAAATCTTGGCCAAAATTTTGTAAGCATCATTTAGGTCTTTAATCTTGGTAGAAGCTTCTCAAGCGGTGAAAATTTCGGATTGATTGGTTCCAACTCAATTCTTCCTTTTGGAACACCAACCTCTCATTCACCTTCTAGCCCCAACTATCTTACGATAACACACTCGATGATAGAAATTTCTTTGCCCATTACAAATGAAAGAATAGCTTTTGGTGTTATAGTGGCATGAATCAAAATTCTTTCACTAGGTTTGGGTAAACAGGACCAACAAGACGGTCAAAGAAATTTTTCCATCCATGAAACTCAATGGTGGAACAAGTTAAAGCCATTGCCCTTCAGATTCACAAAATCAATAATCATTTCACACACCACTTCCATCATGCGCATTTAATGCTGCGTCTGACAATTAAAGGGATATCTTGAGAATTGATTGATTGCAAGAGTTACCTAGGAGCATTATATCAATAGCCACACATTTAAGTGACCTATAAGAGTTTGAGAAGTTGTCTAACTTCTAGGTTAATAGACAACAGTTGTTTGATGTGTTGAACTTCTGAACCATACTTGTAATGAAATATACACAGTATTTCAGAACTTCTATGTATGGCTTCTAATTGAACTTCTCTTCTAACTTTTAAAGAGATGTTTAATTAGAAAGTTCAAACAGAACTTCTGACTATATATAAAGTAAAAAGAATTTCATTCAGGGTATAATTCCATACTTATATTTTTCAAAATGTATTTAAATCTATCTTCAAAAAGTGGTTTAGTGAAAATATCAACCTATTGATGGTGCGATCTACAAAGTTTAAACTTAAAATTCCTTTCTGAACATAGTCCTTTATGAAATGATGTTTCATTTCAATATGCTTTTCCTTAGAATGTAAAATAGGATTTTTAGAAAGGCAAATTGCAGAAGTATTATCATAGAAGATAGGAATTTTACACTCATACAGATGATAATCTTCTAGTTGACTCTTCATCCAAAGCATCTAGTCTGCGACCAACAATGACTACATATTACATACGTAGTTGAAAGTGCTATGGTGGCTTGCTTCTTCGTACCATGAGATTAAATTGTCACCAAGGCCGACAACTTCCAGAGGTGCTCTTTCTTTCTACTTTATCTCCAGCAAAGTCAGCATCATAATAACCTACTAATTGAAAGTCTTTTGATTTTCTCATCTTTACCCAAATTACACGTGGGATGCATTGGGGTCTTTGCTTCCTTACTTTCTGATAACTGGAATTTCTTCAAAAGTTCTTTGACATACTTGGTTTGATGTATATAAGTACCTTCTGAACATTGATTAATTTGAATTCCTAGAAAGAATTTCAATTCTTCCATCATGCTCATCTCAAACTCTGCTTGCATAGACTCAGCAAATTCTCTTCCAACAGGGACATTAGAAGTACCAAAAATAATATCATCTATATAAATCTGGCATATCAAAATATCATTTTTAAATGTCTTTCTAAAAAGAGTTGTGTCCACTTTTCTTCTGGTGAAATTATTTTCTAGAAGAAAATTACTTAAACGTTCATACCAAGCTCCGGGAGCTTGCTTTAAGCCATATAAAGTTTTGTTGAGTTTAAAGACATGTTCTGGAAATTTTGAATCCTCAAAACCAGGAGGTTGACGGACATAAACTTCTTCTTCTATATAGCCATTTAAAAATGCACTTTTGACATCCATTTGATATAAGGTAATATTATGTTGAACAGCAAAAGAAATTAATAATCTAACTGAATCTAACCTGGAAACTGGAGCAAAGGTTTCATTATAATCAATACCTTCTTGTTGACTATACCCTTGTGCTACGAGCGTGCCTTGTTTCGACAACTTCTCCTCATTCATTCAGCTTATTTATGAACACCCACTTTGTTCCAATAATATTAAATCCTTTAGGCCTTAGAACAAGATCCCACACATAATTTATTGTAAATTAATTCAGTTCTTCTTGCATAGCAATTATCCAGTCATTGCCTTGAAGGGCTTCATCTACAGAAGTTGGCTCAATCATAGAAACTAGACCAAACAATGATTCCTTATTATTCCTTAATGCAAACCTAGTTCTAATTGGATCATCCTTCCTTCCAATGATGACATCTTCTGGATGTGATGAAGTAATTCTTGAAAAACTTCTTTGTGGAGGTTTTGAAATTTGTAAGTTGTTCAGAACTTCTGTAACAACTGGAACTTCTGAGTGATCCTTCTATTCTATTCCTTTAGAGTTTGGAAAATGAACTTTTGTACCTGCAACATTTTTTATTTGCTTTGGCGTTTGTTGGCCAAGCTTATCATCAAATCTTACTTTGATTGATTCTTCCACATCGAGTTTATGTGTTGTACACTCTATAGCGTTTTAGCGTTTAGATTATCCAATAAGAATACACGTGCTTTAGAATCAAACTTGTTCAAATGTTCTTTAGTGTTAAGAATATAACGGATGCATCCAAATGGATAAAAGTAAGAAATGTTGGGCTTCGTCCTTCCAAAATTCATATGGAGTCTTTTCAAGAATAGGTCTTATAGAAACTCTATTCTGAATATAATAAGCTGTGTTCACAGCTTATGCACATAAATTTTTAGCCATAATTGGTTTCATTGATCATAGTTCTAGACATTTCATGCAAATTTCTATTCTTTCGTTCTACAACTCCATTTTGTTGGGGAGTTCTAGGACAAGAGAAATCATGTGAAATTCCATTTTCGTTAAAATATTTTTCAAAAAATTGATTTTCAAATTCACCACCATGATCACTTTTAACCTTTATAATTCTAAACTCTTTTCATTCGGATTTGGTTACAAAAGTCAAAGAACACAAAATATGACTCATCCTAGTGTTTTAAGAACTTTACCCAAGTCCATCTGCTGCATAACATAGTCGTGTCTCATGGAGTCGGTTATGTTTATGTTTGAACTGTTTGGCGTTGGGTTTTAATTGATGGATTATGTCGAATTGCGATGATATATGATACTTTGTGTTGATCTGAGTATAATGATTAAGTGACAAAATTAAAGTATTAATCCTATACACTAAGCTAAGTTAAAACATGTAAGATTGTGATACATGTTGACATCGCTTATTAACTTATATCATTTATAATTCCAAAACTATTTATATATTTTATCATGCCTTTAATTATATGTTTATCTCACCCTTTACTTGTTTCGCCATTGCCTTTATATTGGTAACGTGCAGGTGATCCACGAGGATGATGAGGATTAGCTCGAGTCTCTTTATTTTGAGTCGCTCTGCTCTGATCGTAGTAACACTCGGGTTTTGGGCGTTATAATTTTGATAGGATAGTTTATGTATATTATCTTATGATGTTATAACTTTATGTATTGATGATAACATGATGATATGTATATTTTGTGAACACATCCATTTGTTGTGAATAGACATATGTTTATATGATGATTTATGATATGAATCGGTATATCAATTTTGATTTTGTGATGTGCATTATAATGCAAAGTGATGAAAACACAAATATGTGATGCCTCAATTTATGTTGGATGAAATTTTGAAACTCTGATTTTATTATTAATTGCGAGGGTAGAATTGTTACATGTTACGCATGCGTGATTGATCGCATTTATTTCATCTGCTAACTTGATTAAAATACAAAAATATTTGTTTTGTTTTGTATATTTGTGTTTTGTAGGTATCATCAATCAAGACATCGGTATGTAAGTTTTTCGATCTTTTCCCCAAACTTGATTTAAAACCAATTTTCAAAAGAAAAAAAGAAAGAAATAGTTTGCAATCGATTTGCACTTTGGAGCAATAGATAGCTCATGTGATTTTCAGCCAATTTTCAAAAATACACTTAGTGCAATCGATTTGCACTAGACTGCAATCGATTGCACTGCGCGAAATGTTGAAAAATTGGGAAATTTTCAAGTTTGTGGGCTTAGGCTCTAATTTCTTTTTATATTTTCTTTTAATTTCAAAATTAATTACTAATTGATTCAATTTTGGATCCAAAATCAATTTCAAGCCTAATTATAATTTCCAAACCGAACTCAAACCACCACTCATTCCTAACCAAAACCTTATAAATAGAGGTCTCCTCTCATTCAAATCTCAAGATTTTTATAGCCAAACTCACGTTGCCAAAATATTTCTCTACTCTCCTCATTCTCTCATGTTCTCCCAATTCTCTCATTTCCCTCAAAGCTCTTTCTTCTTCATAAGTGGTGAATTCTTCATTGAAATTCTCCAATTATTTGAGCTAAACCTTCATCCACTATATTTTCTTCATCAATTCTTTAGATCTAGACTTGTGATACTGATTTTTGAAGTTGAAGTGAAGCAATTTGAAGTGTTATTCTTGCATATTTCTCTTAAGATCTACAGGTGGTGAGTGTTGATCTTCATCTTTGATTATGTGATCTCTTGATAATTGTTGTTGTTTGATTCATTGAGAAAACTTGTTCTTAGTTCCTTTGGGGTTAAATTATCAAAAATTAATTGGAATTTCCGTGCTCAAGTGAATCAAGGATCACAAGGTGTTTGTGAAAAGTTTTGAACAAGGATTAACCATTTTTGAAAGTGATTATTCTGGTTTTTACAGTGTGAAACCGATTGCACCTGTAGTGCAATCGATAGCACGATCCACGTTTTAAAAAATTTGAAAAAATAACAGTGTGCAATCGATTTGTATCCTGCTGCAATCAATTGCACAATGTTTAAATTGTGATTTTCACTTGTTTTTGACTTGTTTTGGATCTTTACTCTTTTTCTACTACATTCTTTTTATGATTGCCTTGGATTGTAGTCTTGTACCCTTAATTCCTCTTTAATCTTAATGGATTTTTGGTGTTGATGAGGTTGGAGAAATGTATTGGTGATTTAAATCTATCAAAGGATTAATTATACAATTAATTCTTGGTGTTTTGAGTCAACAATATATTTTGTGCCTTAATCCACCAAGATGAGTGATTGAACTTAAAGATGGAAGAAATTGGAGAAGATAATCCAAGTTGATCTATCATTTTTTTTTTTTACATGTGTTGACAAAAATTAGAAGATGATCTACATGTCATTCTTCTCGTTTGCTTTTTCAACACATACATCACTATTGACCGACCTCGTTGTAGGGTGGCTTCTACATAAGTCACTTAGTGATTGCTTAACATAGCACTATAGTGCTTATTCTTCATCTTATTTTCTTTTGTCCCGAATTGGAAATTGATTAATTGGTGGCATGAACTTCAATGTTCTAACATAATCCCCAAAAGATGACTTGAGCTTTGATTTTGGTTCAATACTTGTGGTGCTTGTCGTGTGGTTGCGTTAATTTCTAATCAAGATTCTGGCAAGTTTCCACTAACCTTGTCCATTTGAAATTCTCAATCATCTTTAATAAAGTGATATGATAATTCCAAAAACCAGTGATATACTTGACAAAAAACAATTGAAACTTGTTGTGTGGTCGCGTTGATTCTATCAAGCTTCTGGCAAATCTTCATGCGTAGGCTTCAAGATGGTCACCTTGCTGACGACTAACAATTAACAATTCGATGATATACATGACAAGTTTCAAGATGAATAGAAACCTTGTCTTTATGGAAGGTAGTTTATCGAAGATTTGTTGTTAGATGAATGGAAACCTTGTCTTTATGGAAGGTAGTTTATCGAAGATTTGTTATTAGATGAATGGAAACCTTGTCTTTATGGAAGGTAGTTTATCGAAGATTTGTTGTTTCGGTGAATGGCAACCTTGTCTTTATGGAAGGTAGTTTATCGAAGATTTGTTGTTCCGATGAATGGAAACCTTTTCTTTATGGAAGGTAGTTTATCGAAGATTCGTTGTTATGATGAATGACAACCTTGTCTTTATGGAAGGTAGTTTATCGAAGGTTTGTTGTTCGATGAATGGCAACCTTGTCTTTATGGAAGGTAGTTTATCGAAGATTTATTGTCTAAATGAATGGAAACCTTGTATTTATGGAAGGTAGTTTATCTAAGATTTGTTGTCGATAGATGGCAACCTTGCCTTTATGGAAGGTAGTTTATCGAAGATTTGTTGTTAGATGAATGGCAACCTTGTCTTTATGGATGTTAGTTTATCGAAGATTTGTTATTCAATGAATTGAAACCTTGCCTTTATGGAAGGTAGTTTATTGAAGATTTGTTGTTAGATGGATGACAATCTCGTCATTATGGGAGATAGTTAAATCGTTGATTTGTTGAATACTCCAATGGGTGGAATTTTAGCACTAGTTGAATGATTACTTTGTTACCTTTTATAGATGAAGTAACATGGTTAAAGAAGGAGCTCCAGCCCGTCTTTGGTGAAACTCGAGCTCTTTGGAAAGTCGATCTATGGTTGATGTTGTCTTAACCATGTTTTGGTTAGAATCAATTTTGGTGTTTATTCGGGTTGATAGTTTTCTATCTTTAGAAAGTTGGTGTCACTCCCTTGTTTTTTATAACTCCTCTATGAGGAGATAGTTCGTCGTCTATCTAAGGATTGTTGTTGTTATTTCCTTTCTGTTTCCTTGTCCTGTATTAAGTCGATATTATTATAAAAAGTTGGGTTCTCATTCCCAGTGAGTCATGTTTTCTATCTCTATAGGATTGAGCTTCTTTCCCAGGTTCGTCATCTTGATGGGTTATCATTCTTAGTGTATCTTCATTATCTTTGCTTCCCCAATGCTGCTTCCGTGAAGATCATTATATTATATTGCATAACCATTAATCAATGCATAATATCTTAGGGCCAAAATAGGGCTCATATTATATTTAAGTATCTTATCCGTTGACACGAAGGTTCCTACTTATCTCGGATAGAAGACACTTAAATAACGATAGTTGTTGTACCCAATTTCCCCTAAGTATCACTCATACTTCATACCATTGCATTACACAAAGATCAAATGGTCTCTCTCTCTCTCTCTCTCTCTATCTTTGGGTTTGCCTTTGGGAGATCACCAAGCACCATTGAGTGTATGTGATGATTGATGTTTGACTAGCAATAATGTGTGTATACTTCACTCTCTAAATGTTGTAGGTGAATGGTTCAAGTCTCTTGTTCAAGTCAATAGATTCATGTATGTCCATGCCTTCTCCTCGATTATCAAGATTTTTGAAAGTATTGTCTCCCATTGAAGATTTCTCTTGTCATCAGCTATGGTCTCTCATCTTGAGTATATGCTTCATGTTTGAAAGAGGTCATCAAATTCAAAGAATTCACCATTCTATGGCCATCTACATTGAATTAGGGTTTTGGACTTCTGAGGATCATATCTTGGTATTTGTGTGAAGTTTATGGATGATTTTAAATTATTTGATTCCTAAGAGGACTTCAAATATGAATATGCTTGTATCCAATGAGTTTGATTGATGAGAAGATTGTTTTAGAAGTCTATGATTGCCCACTCTCTCTATTGATGCCTCATTTATCTTGTATGACTTCAAAGGATCATAACTTGGTTATCCCTTGTCTCCTTGAGCTCATTATTCTTTCACAATGAACCTAAGGATGTCTAATACAACTTAGTTCAAATGGTAGAAAGATAAAATGCTTGGAAAAATGCCTATGAAGTCAAAAGATTATAAATCCTTGATGAATTTCTCAATTGTTGGTCAATCAACTTCAAAAGATCATATCTTGATCATCATTTATCACCTTGAGGTCATTCTTTTTGCACAAAAATCTTGAGAAAGTAAACTTTATCTCCATATTAAATTGTAGTCCAGTTTGAAAACCAAGGAGGTCCAAATCAAGCACAACGTGTGTGATCCTTTGGATATGCTTACTCACGCGTTTTGACTGTGATCAGATGGTCCATATTTTTTTGGCTTTTATTTTATTTTTTGATTTTATTTTTTAAATGTTTTAAACTTCAAAAAATCATATAAAACTATACGAATTAAGAATGTTTATATGTTATATAAAATAAGAAAATTTGTATAATTGTATCAACAAAATGTGAAATTACAATTTTACAAATTAATAGAGATTACTTAATTTTCCAAGATAAAACTCTCAAACTAATAAGATTTCTAATATACTCATAAAACTATATTTTTATTTATTTATTTAAGTATATAACAAGAAATCAATTTTTGACGATAAATAACGTGTTTTTAGTTCACAATATTTTGGAAAATTAATAATTTTATATAAATGCCCTTTTATATTTTTCAAAAGGAGTTGATAATATTAGAAACAATTTCTCCTTATATGCAATTATATAATAGTATAAGTCAGAAGGTTTTAAAAATAATTAAATTATACTAACCTCATACGATAAGACATGCATTCTTGCTCTTGATCCACTAAATTTTGATGAGTTTAGAGTATCATAATATCATCTCAAATGATTCATAAATCAATAGAAAATTATTATAACAAATAAAATATTCTTATATGATAAATTGCAAGAATGATATCCTTTTCATCTGTCTTCGAAATTACTGAAATTAATAAGCCAGTGTAGAATTTAATAATTTTAAATTTAAAAAATAATTTGGTGTCTAAAACAATTAAATTGAATCTAAAATAAATTCAAAATGCAACACTTTATTAAAATAATTCAGAATAGTATTACTATAAAAAAAATTTCACCAAATATTTTAAAATAAAATATTGAAAATATATTATGTAAAATATGCATAATTCTCAATTTAATCAACATGATATTTACATAAATTTCACAAAGAAATCTGCAATCCAAAAATCAAGAATATAACATAAAGACAATCAAATATTAAATACGATTATAAAAATATTCTAATCATAAATGAATCATTCCTTAAAGAAAATAAAATATTAAATCATTTTATTATAGAATCAAAACAAATTAATATTTAGAATGACACATCAAATCAAATCGATATAATCTCATTTAATTTTAAATAATGAGAAACAAAAAATTGAAGAACAGATTATTACTAACTCTTGTCTAAAAAATCATTAAACTTTTGATGACTTTTAGAATCATCTGAAATGATCCATAAATTAACAACAAAATATAATTTATTTCATAAATAAAATTCAGAGAAATTTTAATTTCTAGAATATATTTAAAATCGTAATTTTATTTTATAAATAAAATAAACATATTTATATTTATATAAATCAAATCAAATTCTTTTATATCATGATGAAAACAGATACCAATGATTTTACTAGCCACATTTAATCTTTTAATAGATGAAATTTGTCATATAATAGAAAATTTGCAGTTATGACAAAATAATAGGATTTGCTCAAGTAACATTACCAAAATTTATAATTCTAGCAATATACAAGTATATATATAACAGGTAAGTAAACATAATATTAAGTTTTAAATTGATTTCATGCAGCAAGCATTAATTAATTTTTAAAGTGACTATACATAATATTAAAATAAAAACTTGATTAACTTTTCAATCCACAGAATTCAATTTAATTATCCCTCACTCCAAGTTTCCATTAATTTATCCTAAAATATTTGTAACTCTACATTATCAAGGCAATTTTGTATTTAATCGTTTAATTATACTCTTTAATAAATATTTTTAATTTATCGTTTTTATACTTAATATTAATGCTAATTTGAATAAACTAATAATTAATTCGAATTATTTAATAAATTTATTATTCTTTTTTATTATTTTATTTTTTTATAATTTGTGTGAAATGACTCACAGTGACAAATAATATAGAAAGGAGAATATTATTTCTAACATCATTTTAAAAATTAGTTTCATGGTTCTGACAGTAATTAGTGGCTTGAAACTTGTGAGCATATAATACTACGGCAAACTATAATTAAATATTAGAGAATGATAATATTCATATAAATAGCCATAAAATGTATTTATAAAACTTTGAAACCAATTGTTAAATTTAATTTAAATCCCATACATAGTATATTATAATATCACAGAATAATTAATGACAATGATTACTACCCTCATTGTTGGTTAGAGTTTCAAACTAAATTAATTGTTTAATAGAGTAATACTTAAATAATTAAACAATTAAGTGCAGGACTCATTGAACTTAAATAAATGATTGAATCTATCAATATAATTAATTCAACATGTTTCACCTATAATTTTATTGTGCGTGATTACAACCCATTAAAAGAAACAAAATTACAGGCTCAAATAAATATAAAGTTAGTGTAATTTTAGTTTTTGATAAATTATAAAATTTTAAGACGTGGATAAATAGACTATCTCACATAATTTAGTGATTATGTTTTAGTTTTAAAAATTGAGCTTAGGTAAAAGTTTTAAACTATCCAAAATTCATTTTTTAGAGATTGATTAGTTATAGACTCGTCTTCTTGACAATATCTACTCTATTTCATTATATTTTCTTATGGATATTTATAAAGGAAATTTATGAGAATAAATTTAGTTTACGTGTTTTAAAAATTAGATCGGATATCATTAAAGAAGGTATTAGGTTATTGGTTTATTGATTGAATTATTGGTGAATCGCATGACTAAACCGAATGAAACCGAATAATTTAGATGAATATACAGGTATTTATAACAAAATTATATAGGTATAACATTTTTCAAACCGAATGACTCAATCTATACAAAATATAATTAAGACTTAAGTTTTTAAAAAATATCATATCATAAATAAATTTACAATTTGATAATTTAAATTTAAATTTTAAATATTTTAAAAATATTATATTATAAATAAATTTGTAATTTGATAATTTAAATTTAATTTTAAATATATATATATATATATATATATATCATATATAATAAAATAACACAGAATTACAAAGTCTAATTGCAACGTAATACAATTGAATAATTTAAAAAAAAAAATAATTTTATTGTCTATTAAATTTAGTTTGAAGGAGTAAAAATTATTTTAATATTGAGATATCTTTAATATCAAATCTATCTTAAACAAAATCAACCGCATTTATAATATTTTTTCTATTAATAATATAATTAATTAATTTAATTTTTTATTTTCTATTTTTTATTTAAATATATTATTTTAATAAAATAATCAAAATTGCAGATTTTTTAAAAAATAAAAAATATTGAAAAAACAAAAATAAATAAAACAGTTGAACTACCGATTTTGAAAAACCTACAATTTTTTTAATTTTTATTAGTTATTATCGATTAGGTGTCGGTTTAACGACATATCCGATTCAATAATGTCGGATTCAATAATTGAATGAGATAGTCCGATATTCAAATCATGGCTTAGTTTTGCGTTGTCCAAGTTCATGCAATACCTTAGCATTTCTCATGATTTAATGGAAAACTCATAACTCACATTCTCTCTCCCTTTTAGAAATAAATAAATAAATGAAAGAGCATATTTTAACGTGTATTGACTTTCCTACCATTTGAAAACTATAAATAACAACACCTCTACCATTCTCTCTCTCAACCAAGCCAATACATTCATTTTCTCAACTCTCCACCAAAAAAGCAACAACTTCTCAAAAAGTCCAAACTTTCTGCTTCTGAATATTCACACACAATGGATCAAGAGCTCGATGTTTCACCATTTTTCCTTTGCCCTATTTCACTACAAATTATGAACGATCCGGTTACTGTCTCTACTGGCATAACCTACGACCGACAATCCATCGAAAAATGGCTCTTTTCATCCCAAAACAATACATGTCCTGTTACTAAACAACAACTCTTACATGATCATGAAAACCTCATTATTCTCACACCAAACCACACTCTTCGTAGACTCATTCAAGCATGGTGCACCATCAACTCCCCTTATGGAGTCAAGAGGATTCCAACTCCAAAACCACCAACAACACAAACCCTCATAGAAAAGCACCTCAAAGAAGCTTCTGAATCTTCAGATTCACCTCACTTGCTTATTCAATCACTCAAAAAGCTCAAAACAATAGCCTCCGAGAGTGAAACTAATCGACGGTGTATCGAATCTGCCGGTGCTGTAGACTTCTTAGCATTAGTAGTGACAAAAAACAACACGAGCTGCTCATCTTCATGTTCAACAAAAGATGACGATGATGTTGAAGTTTTGCTTATGACTTTGATATTGGTGCAGATGATGAAGCTATAAACATCCTTTACAATCTTCATTTAACCGAAAAAGGTTTGAAAACTCTCTTAAACTTCAAAAATGGAGAATTTTTAGACTCTTTAATAAGATTACTGCAAAAGGGTAATTACGATTCAAGAACATACGCAGTTTTTGTTGAAATCTATGTCCAAGGTTGCTGATCCGTCAAAAGTAGCAAATCTAAAAACCGAGTTTTTCGTCGAACTAGTTCAGCTTCTCAAAGATCAGATATCAAAAAATGCTTCAAAAGCAACACTACAAACGTTGATTCAGCTCGTTGAATTTGGGAGAAATAGAGTAAGAGCAGTGGAATCAGGTTGTGTTCAAGTTTTGATAGAACTTCTTCTTGACTGCAAAGAAAGAAAACCGTGTGAGATGATTTTGGTGCTTTTGGAGATGTTATGTCAATGTGCTGATGGAAGAGCTGAACTTTTAAGCCATGGATGTGGTTTAGCTATTGTTTCAAAAAAGATTTTGAGGATTTCAACAATGGCTAATGATAGAGCAGTGAGAATCCTTCTATCGGTTGCTAGATTCTCCGCAACACATATAGTTGTTCAAGAAATGCTGCAAATAGGTGTTGTTGCAAAGCTTTGTTTGGTTCTTCAAGTTGATAGTGGAAATAAGGCCAAGGAGAAAGCAAGGGAGATTCTTAAACTTCATGCAAAGTCTTGGAGAATTCTCATTGTGTACCTTTTAGTTTGCTTGCTTCATACCCAACAAGTAGTTGAAAAAATTAGAGGGTTTTCACTTTTCATTTATTTTAGTGTGTATAGAAATTAGACTTGTTTAAAGAATATTAATGGGAAAATGGGAAAGGTGTGGCTATAAAATATTGTCCATGAAAAATGAGTAGGTAACAAATTGGGATTAGTTGTATATTGTGAGTCACTACACCATATAACTACACCATATAATGATACAACAAAGTTTATGCCAGATGTTGTTACTTGTTTTAATTTCATTCTCTTTTTTAAAGTTTTAATTAAATGATATTGCTTGAAATGATTTAAGCATGCATGTTATTGATAAATATTATGATACTTGTGATGACATAATATTTTGATGTGGTGATATGTAATGTTTACTTTATTTCAAATAAAAATTTAAGATTAGTGGATGATGTCTTAATCTAAGGCAAATACTACTAAAAAAGAGTTTTTATCGAGGATTTTAATTTGTTCGGATGGACGAGTTAACGTAAGATGTAATATGGAAAGTATTTATTTTAGAATTTCTTATTTTAAACTATATTTTTTTACACACACAAATGTCTTAAAATGTCTCTTAAATCGAAGTATATTTTCGATTCGCACCATATATCATGCAAATCACGTTGAAAGGATTGGATATAAACTGAATGTATAACTCGATTCCAAATTGTAAAAATATTTTAGTTCGGACGCACTTAAGGCGCGAAACTCTTCCATCCCACAACAATAATTTATTTCAAAAGAAACATAAACTCTCTCAAACTCTCTTTTCAACCCTTCTCACCAAAATCAATTTTTTCTCAAACAATCAACACAAATCATCAAGCATTGGATAAATATAACATCATCGGAATCAAGCAACAACAACCACTACCAATCAATTAAGTAAGTGATTTAAGATATTTTTAGAGTTTATGTAATTTCTACTCCAATTAGTGAAATAGGATTTTAAATGTGTTGTTTTATCTAGTTTATATCATTAGAGTCATTAAAACACAATTTATAAACTTTATTTGACGATCAATGCTTTTTTCTTTTACATTTGAGATTTTGGGACGCCACTGCGTTGTTCTATTTCAGAGAAAATCAAGTTTACTTCCTTTTGGGATGAACAAAACCGAAGTATAGTTAGTTCTGCATTTTTGTGTCTTTTTCCCACTTTATGTCATATGCTAAGGTTCACTCTTACTTCTATAGGAGATATGGATGAGAGACTGATACGTTTGAGGCACAGGAGGGTTGCGCAACATGCTTTTGTGCGGAGAGAGGAGTCAGACAACACAACCTCCTTCGACATCTCTGCATCATCGACATCCGGGAGATGCCGGATGCATATTCTTTTGGTTACGATTCTACTTACTACATCATCCTCCCGCAAAAGAAGAGATTCTCTAATGCATCCTTCACCGCCCTCGTCCTCCCGCAGACACACATCCTCACCACCTAGGATTTTTTAGACGGGGTCATTATCTATTACACAGGCGCAACCATCTGAGGTGAAACATGATGTTACACCCGCAACACCTTAGGCAGTGATGTCATCCGAGACACCAGTGGCACCAGAGATATCGAGGCAGAGGCACCCATGCCCCTCGTGTTTGAAGGGGTTTCGACTTATCTCGCCCTCTCTATCCCACTCATGTATCTAGATATATATGGGATGAACATATATAAAATTTACATTTATATTACAGTTATGAGTTATGATTTTTCTTATGAATATTATTATGAATCCTAAAAATGAATTTTTTTGTAGGATTGTGATACAGTGAAGGCCATAAACCATGAAAGGGAGATCAACAGACTTATTACTCCTCCCGAGCCATTGTTTGATGATCTTCTACGCCTTACCGGGTTGAGAGATTTGACCCTCTGTGGATATGGCATGGTCAACTAGGGATGAGATGATGTCGGTGTCTCTTTCACTGCCGATCAAAGAGGCCTTTACGGATCACCAAAAGTTAGGAAAAGATGAGGCCATTAGTTTATTGGTTGAGAGGTTGGGAGTTACCCTAGATAGCACCTTGAAGGAGGTTGATAAGACATGTGGTTGCACGTGAGGTATAGCTACTGGTGGAGGTTTTAGGGATGAGCTTGTGCGTCTACAACCGTTGATGGTTATCTTGAGCGTGTTACCCTTCATGGGGTATTCTGAGAGCATACCTCTTGTATCTCGCACACAAATATTTATGGACACGGATCCACTTACACTAACATCATGTACCTTAGGTACTTTGGTGATTTTGAGACAATCGATGGGTGGAACCGAGGGTTTCTGCTTGGTTTATTTGTATAGCAAGTTGAATGAGGGATTAAGTGGAATATGAGGGATGAAGTAGTATGTCACCATGATAGTATAAATTATTTCTCTTAGCCTTTGTTAATTATTACGATTCGAAACTAATGGTTTAATTTTGTTATTTGGTGATGGATCCTATAACACTTCCGCATTTCGAATAGTCACTTGTTGAGGGTTATATTGAGGATATGGCGTGCGCATGCTGAGCCACTCGAGAGAACCATGTGATATTGTCATTCGAGTTTACTTGGATCAAATAGTCGAAGAGGACATTCACTTGGTCTACGCCGACCACCGTGAGAAGATACCGTTTGATGAGGTTTTGTTGTTTATAGGTTGGTTGGCTTGTGGGACTCATGAGGATCGCTCTTTATATGCCCGAGGGTGATGCATCATTCGAGTTTACGGATCATTCCGGGATCCTGCGTATGTGCTCCTCCAATAGTGAAGAGGAGGGACATGGATGCTCTATTTGATGATTTTGAGAATCATCTTGTACTGATGAGGCCGAGTACCGTTGATCCAAACAAGCGGAGTTCGAGTATGATTACATGATATGGTTCTTGGTGTCATGTCCATACATGGTAGGGATGCTCCATGGAACCCACCCGTGCCGCATCAGGAGATCCTAGAGGAAGAGAAGGCGATGAGGATCATGCTCATGCGTGTTGCCTAGGTGCCACAGATCATGGAGCTTGCGAGAGATGTCATTGATAGAGGTTTTCTTGACGAATCCGATGTTAGAAGAGTTTTAGAGGCCATCATGGCGAGACTTAAGGTTCCCTATCATACGAGGCGGAGAGACACCTTGAGGGTGACAAATGACTCATCATCCGCCTTACTCGGAGTTTAGGTTGATCATCCACTTGTATTTTGATTTTTGTTTTTTGATTTTGTATTGAATCGAATTTTTATTTTGGATAGCATTATATTGAAATGCATTTTGGATAACATTTTTGGTCTTTTGTTCAATTTATAATTTTTATAATTTGTTAAACTTCTAATTTGTATAATTTTTCAATTATTGGTTTGTTCAATTTTCTGCTAATTGTCATGCCCGGAACCGAAAATATACATCCGGTATGGAATCGAAACTATACTTCCGGTTTTAACACAAATATTTCAGAAAATGGTGTGCACCAGAGGTGTACTTCCATTTTTAGAGGGACATTTTGGAAAATGCATAGGGTTTAATTTCACCTCATGGGATGGATTAAGAAATTCTCTTTTTTTCCCGGTCTATTTGGCCGAGATGAAAAAAATGAAAATCCGTTATTTTTCTCATCAGTTGAAAATGTTAATTGACAAAAAAAATCTCATTTCCTCTCGATTGGTTTTAATATTCAAGGTAATAGTTGGATATTTTGTTTAGGGTAAAGCTTTTTACCTCCGTTGGGAGTTTTGATAAAATTATGAGAGAATTCATTGTTCTTTACATACATAGTGCAACCATATAAAAAGGTACAACAAATCAACATTAATTTGCTTGGCATTGATTCCATATAAAAAGAAAGCATATAACACAATTTTCTATTAATACAATTTTCTCTTACTAACAAATATATTGTAAGTCATGAAATTGTTTGCACCTCAAGCTTTAATAAATGTATTTGCAAGATGTGCATGAGTGGGATATATAAGGCGGTTGCAAATTGCAATGAAAAATCTCATCACATATGAAGTGACAATTTATGTCGAAATGATTTGTTCTTTCATGAAGGACGAGATTATTCACAATATGTAATGTGGCTTTGTCACATTAAAGTTGTATGGGCATGGAATGAGTGATCCCATGGCTTGGAGGACACCCTTAATCCATTTCATTTTGCATGTGGTACTATTCATTGAATGACACTCAACTACCGCGGATGAATGAGCCAATGTGTTGTTTTTCCTCTTTTAAGATATGGAGAGTTTCCAAAAAAGCAATCCATCTCGTAAGTTATTTGCAAGTAAGAGTTCGTGTTTCCCATTAAAAGCCACACCATCCAAAAAGTAAAAGATCACAATGACTATCCAAGTGGAGCCCTTGTCTTAGGTTTCAATTGAGGTATTTGACTACTCGTAAAGCAACTTCCCAGTGTTATATTTGCGGTTGATGCATGAACTAGAACAACACATGAATGCAATATGATAGTTTAGGTCGAGGTGGAACAAAGATAAGAGGCGTCCACCAAAGGCGATAGCGACTAGGAGTAGAAATAAGGTCTCCATTAGTAACACCAATATGATTGTTTTGTTCTAGAGGTCTTGTTGTACCCTAATTTTTACCCCTAAGATACTTTATCCTCTCATGCCATCACATTACACAAAGATCACAAGTTAGGGTTGGCTCCCTCTCATATCTCTATGTTTTCTCTTAATGCGGATCACCAACCACCTTGTTTATGTATATTTTGTATATGATGATTGATATTTTCCTAGCCATAAGATATGTATATCATTTCCTCTCTAGATGTTGTGTGGTAGGTGGATGATACAAAGTTTCTTCTTCAAGCCCATAAGTTCATGTGTTTATTTTATGCCTTCTCCACCAACTCTCAAGGAATTGCCAAGTTCTATCTTGTGGTGTTTATCAATATATCTTCATTGAGAAGGTTTATTGAAGCTCATCATATTCTATCTTGCAAAAGAAGTTCATAATGCAAAGTTGATTCAAATGATTGACCTAATTTGGGCAAGTTCTTGAGTTATGGATCACAAGTGCATAGTTTCATCAATTCCTAATATTTTTATGTGTTTATTCTTGCTATGATGTCCCACAATCATCTACAACCATCTCTTCTCATGTGAATATGCTCTATATGTAAGAAAGATCATCAAAATTGAATAATTATCCATGTCATGACCAATGCTCTTGGAACTAGGGTTTTGGGACTTAAGTACCATATCTTGGTTGTTGATTGATATTTGTGAGTGATTCCAAGTCTATTATTCTCTTAAAGGATCTTTAACAAGTCTCTTAATTGGTTCAAGGTTTTCATTTGATTAAAAATGCTTTCAGTCAAGGATTGCAAGATCCCTAGATTAATATTTCATCTTTCTTGTGTGACTTCAAAAGATCATAACTTGGTCATCCTTTATCTCCTAGAGCTCATTAGTTTTTAGAATGAACCTAAGTATATCTACTACAACTTAGTTCTAGTGGAAAGATTGGAAAATGCTTGGAAAATCACTTTGGAAGTCAAAGATTACAAGTCCTTGGTGTCATCAACTGAGGATCATAGCTTGTCCATCCTTTATCACTTTGAGTTCATTATTTTCCACAATAATATTGAGTATGTGAACTTTATCTCCATTTGTGTTTCAAGACTTGAAGATATTTGGAGGATGCTTGAAAAGTTCAAAGATTATAGGTCATTTCTTGAATTTCCATCAACTTCACAAGGCCATAACTTTCTCAATTTTTGAGTTTTGAGTGGTTCTTTTTCCACAATGCATTTAAAGGGTCTACTCCATGCCATATTTGTTGGACAAGAGCAAATTTTGAGTGAAAACTTTTTAAAGAAAAACATTATAAGTCATTTTTGTGCCAAACTTAGAAACTTTTGAAGTATGGAAAATGAGTGTTTTTTTATTTCAAATGACCATAACTTTTGATTCAAGACACCAAATGAAATATTTCCAAGCAAATTGCAAAGTTTGCAATCCTAGATTTCAAAAAAAGAGTCCAAGATTACATCATAAAGGTCCCCGAAAATGAGCTATGCATGTTTCAAGTAGGCTCTATGGCATTCATTTTG
>CM038797.1:22580387-22695786 GCA_021764765.1 Vicia sativa
TACTAGCATTGTTGTTGTGCTCTGAGGCTCATACTAAAGCCTTGGTAGAGATTTACGAAGAATGCCCACATACCACAGACGCCTGGCGACCAATTTGAAAGTTTTATTGCTAGCTTGACAAACAATGGCTTGGGATTTTAAATCACGGTCGACTCCGCCAAAAGAAAACACAACAACCTTACATATCTCTATCGAATGTAATGGAACTACATTGTCTCACGTGTTGGTGCATCACGGCTGCGCTTCGAATATCACGTAGAAGGTGCTCGGACATACTTGATGCCCGAAGTGGTCATGAAACCCATGACATAATTATGAAGCTTTTGATGGTTCGAAAAGGACAATACTTTGGAGAGCTCGACTTGCCCGATCAAAGTGGGTTCCTAGACTTTTAACTCCACTTGTTGTGATGGATATTCAATCGACTTATTCTTGCCTGCTCTACGCGCCTTGGATACATGGGGCAGGCGCTTTTACCTCCACTTTGCATCAGAAGTTGAAGTACCCAGTTAAGGGGAAGATCATTATGGTATACGAAGAAGAAGAATATATGGTGAGCCATACGCAATCATTTACGACACATTGAAATGGAAGGCGAATTATCGAGACTCCCCATCAAGCTTCGAAGTAGTTTCACGAGTCATGCTGCCGACTCTCCTATCACTCCTATGATTACTAGAGTTCGACCGAAGATGGCCCCACTGAAGGATGCCAGAGCTGTAATTGAAGAAGGAGGTTTTACTATTTAGGGTCAACTACCCGATTTCCATTTCGGCACAAGACTAGTTTAGGCTTCACTTCAAAGGTCGGAAAATGATCGCCATGGATGTGCTAGTGGGCCACCGTTATGCATCAATAAGAATGGAGTTCATGCTATAGAAAGCGATGATGGTGACTTGACATCAATAACATGATTTTCCTACTACCGATATGAGCTCAACAATTAGACGGTTAAGGATGTTATACCAATCTCCTTTAGACAGGAGAATTTTTTTTTCTGTTTATGCTTTAAAGCTTTGAATAAATAAGACTTTAAGCCTAGTACCTTGCCGGCATAATGGGTCATTGTGAGGGTTATTATTTGTCATTCGCATATTTTCATTTAATAAATCATTGGACTTTTGTATTCAAATATTTTGCTCTGTCTTTTCTTTTACTTTATCACCTTTTCAAAAGCTATGTGTTCTTACACACACCCACGTAATGTAGATCCACATTCACTCGGATCCCATCGATAACGACCATGCTATTGCTAAATATGACTTTGATAATCCGATCTATCAAAATTTGAAGGCGAAGCGACGAAGATTGTGAAGTGCCAAGGAACTTGCAGATTACTACAACAAGAGGAAAGGGCTATATAGTGCATACGAAGAACTAGTCGAGGTTATGAATCTAGGTATCGGCGAAGCGAAAAGAAATCAAGATAGGGCGGGACTTGAGAACGATGTTAGAAAGGATTGATCCAGATCTTTGCGGATTACATCGAGATATTTTCTTAGTCCCTCTGAAGACATGGCAGGTTTAGATATCGACATTGTGGTACAACGACTACCAACGAAAGAAGGTTTTATCCTTATAAAGCAGAAAGCTCGTCGTATGCGTCTTAAGATGTTTGAGAAGATTAAAGCTGAAGTCATGAAGCATTTCAATCCCGGTTTCTTCGCCATTACTTCCTATCCACAATGGTTTGCAAATGTCGTTGCGTACCTAAATAAGTGTCTAAATAAGGCGATCCCACAAGACGATTTTCCGAACCCACAATATCGATGTCCTAGTTGACAACACCGCTCACGATAAATTTTTTTCTTTCATGGGTGTTTTCTCCAGTTACAATCAGATCAAGATGGTCCCCAAAGACATGGAAAAGACTACCTTCGTTACATAGTGGGGCACTTTCTATTACAAAGTCTTACCGTTTGGGTTGAAGAATGATGGTGGAACATATCGTGCTATGGTAGCCTTACTCCATGATATAATCCATCATGGGATAGGGTCTACATACATGTCTACGGTGAAGCGACTTTGAGATTTTTATACATAAATGTGCGGATAGCAAGTCGCCATCGACTTTCTTTCAATTAAGGGAAGGTAAAAGTACAAAAAGACCTTCATTAGATTACGAGTAAGGAGAAGGTTATGAAAAGGAAGGTATTAGCACCCATTTCATACAGTGTATCTCTGAATCTTAGTTGCTCTTAGATCATTTTCAAAAATTGCTACGTGTGTTTGACAAAATGTTTTGAAAAGGCATTTCGCTTTGACTTTGTAATAATTCATGTAGGAATGTATACAAAGTGTTCGGAAATGTTCGTTTTGAAAAAGTTTTGAACTTTGAAAAAAGTGTGTAGTGTGAAAAAGTATTTGATTTGAGCAAGCAACTAAAGTCTTATTACCTACTCAGAATGGTCGTTTTCGTGTTATTTTACTTTCCTTTAGAATGGCTATTTGTACCATTAGTTGGTAGGTAACCTATTCGTTGGATGTAAGAGGGACATTGAAGGACATCGGATGGTCATAGAAGAGCAACTTGTAAAGTATCCTAGCTTTGGAGGGACTATCATCATTTTTTATGGCGACAATCGAGGGTCAAGATCTGTATTCGTGGCGACATCGTGGGTCTATGATCTTTGTCGAAGGGACCATGATGATTTGTTTTGAAGTACGGATGCTAGAATACCTCGTTCGAGGGACTTGACCATTTGAATTAAATAAGGCAGAGAGAGAATTACCCTAAGTGCATGTGAAAAGAGTGTGTCAATTCGGATATTTTGTCTTGGGTTATGAGTGATCTATGTCGATTTTAATCTTGCCATACATGCCTAATTACTAGCAGTTTATAGGGTGCAGTAAATTACGGAAAGTAAGTGCGGAAAGATAAAGTCCTACGCTATTACATGGCTTTGGAGCAGATACATAATTGAAAGTGCGGAAAATAAAAGTCCTAATTAAACTATTACATCCCATAGGCAATTACATAATTGGAAAAGAAAAACAATAAAATAAATCGAAAGCGGTATAACTTTGTGAATAGATGCAAAATCCGGAAAACGGAAGAAAATTGCATAAGAGGAAAATGTTAGTAAAAATAAGTATTTTTGAATGAGAAAAGTTTTGTGTTAATAATGACATTAATATGATAAAATAATTTTTTGGTAATTTTTGGAATTGATTTGATAATTTAAAAACAATTAAAAGCCATTTAAATGATTAATTATCAATTAAATTAAATATGCATGCAAAATAATAATTTTAATTTTAAAAATTAAATAAGTATTTTCTAATGATTATGCAAAAAATAAATATTTTTGTGTTTTTAAATGCATGAAAAAATATTAAAGATAAAATAAATTGGATGGAAAATATTAAAGAAAATTGAAAATATGAAAAAAATATGCAAACTTGTAAAAATACATTGCCATGGTCAGGATTCGGTCCCATGCTTCTGGCGTTACCCGCGACCAAGTGAGCTAGGCGTCGGCGTGTTTAAAAGGAAGGCAATTGTTTTAAGGCGCTCTGGAAATTCAAATTCACGCGAAGAACATCATCTTCTTCGTTTGAATTTCTGGAAATTCGTCGGCAAACTTGGCGCTAAGGCCCTGCAACATCAAAATCCGACAAGCAATATAAATGAAATCTAAAGGCATGGTTCGATTGGAAACATTGCTACGAACACGATAGTGGTGTTCTTTTGTCAATTATCCTATTTAGAAGACCTAATTAGAACGGAAAACCCTAAACATGGTGTATTTCAATTCAGGCCATGGAAATGCAATTAAATCATCAGAAAGCTTGCAAACTTTGTTCTAAACACAAACAAACATCAAAACACGTTAATAATGCATGATAAACGAATTCGATTTTTGAAAAAGTAAGAACAAACCAAATCGTGTTTCTCAATTCTTGATGTTTTGAGAGATGTAGAGGTATGGATCGATTCTAAAGACACCAAGGAATGCAATGGAAGGCTTAGAATCAATTGAAACAGCTAAAACCAAGGCTGCAAGTTGCTTCAAGGACCGCAGTTTTGACTTTAGGTTAGGGTTCCTTGAGGCAATTTTCTGTTCTCTCTTGTGTGATATGCATTGTAAATTTATAATGGATGAATTTAGGTCTGAATTCAAGAGCAAATAATGATCAATCAATGTAAAAAATATGATTTTGTATAAATCAAATCTTCCTTTTGATCAAATTTCAATCAAATTCTTGCCATATCCATGCAAATTTCGAAATTTGCCAGCTTGTATGAGTTACTTGGATCTCAAGCATGAGAAAAAATCAATCTTGCATTCAATTTTGATTTTATACCTTATTTTTAATTTAATTTGTATTTAAATGAATAAAATTCAAATTAAATAGAAAAATAAAGGTAAATTCGTGGCATTAGGCTTGGATGTTCCAAATTGTCTAAGGAACAAGTTTGAATGAAGAAAAACTAGGCCCATTTGCAAAATTTTGGATTTTAACAAGTATCTCTCTTTGTGCACTTCTTCAAAATGCCCAACTTGTGCAAGGTGTATTTTGCTCAATTTTCCACATTTTGGGTGTTCTTGGACTTTTAGAAAGCTCTAGGTGTCCTCTAAACAACCTCTTTGGTTTCATCTCAATTGGAGTGTCCATGCTCAATAAATCTTCAAAACAAAAGTTGACTTTTTGTTGACTTTGAAAGGACACATAATGTTTTGATCCATACCTTGAAATGAAGCATTTTTGAACATTCTTGTGAGACATGAAGTTGTAGAGAATTGAATTTCCTTCAAAATGAGAGGTGGTGGAAAAATTTACGAGAAAGTATGAAGAAGTTATGCTCGATCAAAGTTCGATTGACTTTTCACTAAAAACCCTAATTTGGAAAGTTTGACTTTTGAGCAAATCTTGAGTTTTCTTGATGAATCATGATCAACCCTTGATCAAATGATGAATGTGACTTCAAAATGAGGATGTTGACCAAAATCATGAAGTTTGTTGTATGTTGACCACAATTGACTCTTTGTCAATACAATTGATTTTCAACCATTTGAGAAATTATGCGGAAATTTGACTTGTGAGGCTTGAAACTTGACATGGAGAACCTTTGAAGCATATGAGGAGGCATGATGACTATTGGAGATGTTGAAGTCCATTTTGATCGAGAATTACCAAACCCTAGTTTGGGTTGATTGTCTAGGAGAGGGTTTGTCTGATCAACCCTTGAGGAATCCTTGAGTATGAATGTATGAAATTTCTTGAGAAGTATGAGGGAAAATTTTGGGGTATGACAACATTGACGACATGATAGCTTGATCACAATCCGAAGAAGAACATCATGATCATTTGCGTAAGCTCTTTGAAAGGCGAAGAAATCTGATTGAGGTGAATCAAGAACAAACTCCTCTGATTGAAATTTGAGATCCGGCAAACTCCTAGGATTGTTTGTCAGTGGTAAAGGTATCGAAGTTGACCCTGCGAAAGTTAAAGTTATTCAAAAATGCAAGCTCCCATTGAGAAGGAAGTGAGATGTTTCTTAGGGCATTGAATTACATTGCCATATTTATTGCACATCTAAGCGATACTTGGAGCCAATATTCAAATTGTTGAAGAAAAATCAAGTGGTAGAATGGCACAAAGATTGCCAGACACTTTTGAAAAATCAAGAAATACCTTCAAGAACCTCTATCCACGATGCCACAAGTTGAAAGAATAACTTTAATCATGTACAGCGGTGTTGGAGAATTCAATGGGGTGTGTGTTGGGGCAACATGGCAGTACAGTCGAAAAAGAGTATGTAATATACTACCTTAGCAAAACGTTTACGAATGTGAAATAAGATACTCTTCGAGAAAACTTGATGCACTTTGGCTTGGGTTGCTCGTCGAGTAAGGCAGTATATGTTGACTCACACTACCTTATTGATCTCTAAAGTGGATCAGATAAAATACATATTTGAGAAACATGCTCTCTCCAGAAGCATAGCAAGATGGCAAATGATCTTGACCGAATCGACATTCAATACACTACCTAGCGATCAAAGGAAGTGTAGTAACTTATCATTTGGATCATCAAGGTAGATGACTACTAGTCTATGCATTTTGAGTTCCCGGATGAGGATATTATGTTAGTCACAAATTGCGAAGAACGTGGATCGAATGAAGTACGAGCCATGATCAATGAACCATGGTGTTCGATGGAGCTTCTTACGCACTTGGTAACGGTGTTGGTGCCGTAATTATCTCTCCCGACGGTGGCCATACACCATTCACCACCCGATTATGTCTCGACTGCACCAATAATATGGCTGAAGGATCAAAGTTGCTATTTACTTAAGGATCAAATTCTTGCAAGTATATGGAGACTCATCCGTGGTGATTAGTCAAATCAAAGGCGAATGGGACATGAAGCATCCGAATCTCATTCCATATTGAGAACATGTGTTGAATATGATCCCTTACTTCGAAGAAATTAGTTTTGAGCATATTCCGTGAGAAGAGACTTAGTTGGCAGACGCGTTAGATACCATGTCATCTATGTTCAAAGTCAGATGGGACAACGAGGCTCCTCATATAACTTTTGAAAGACTAGATGAGCCAGCATACTGTTGTAAACTCGACACCGATAGAGTAGAGGAGAAACCTTGGTTCTACAAAGACAAGAGGTATCTCGAGGCTCAAGAATAACCTAAGGGGAAATCTGTCAATGATACAGTGTTTCTAAGGAGATTCGCCACCAAGTTCTTTCTAAGTAATGACATTCAGCCGCAACCACGATCACGCTTTACTTGATTGTGTGACAAGAAGGCAGACGAAAGAATCATGGAAGAATTGGATGAAGGCACTTTGGTACTCACTCCGGTGGACATACAATGACTAAGAAGAATCGAGAGCGAGCTACTATTGGTCCACTATGAAAGCCCTACTGCTATCGCTATTCCGATCTTGTCACAAGTGCGGATATATGCGAGATAAACTACCGTGCCTCGGTTTCGTTGAATGTTACGGCTGCCGTGGCCTTCACAATGTGGGGCATTGATATGATTGGAGAAATCAAACCTACCGCTTCAATGGACTCCCACCTATGAGGGACCATTTGTAGTCAAGAAAATATTTTTCGGCGGAGCCATGATACTAAGCACTATGGATGAAGAAGATTTCCCACACCCTGTGAATGCAGACATAGTTAAAAAATACTACGCATAAATGACACCTGCTAGGTCGACTGGCCTAGGAAAAAATAAGGGGGTCCCGGCGAACCAAATGGGTTCTGGCAAAAATTAGGGACATATATAAAAAAATGTACATCCGGCAAGTCGAAAACCTGCAAAGGCGGCTTGTGCAAAAAAGGGTATCCCGGTAGACCGAAAACCTGAAATAGCGGTCTAGGAAAAAGTTAGGGATAAAAGCGTTTGGTTATGTCTGGACGGATCATCTACTTACAGACTACACTAATATCAGCTTCAAGATTTAAATGGCGCAGATCAATCTAATCACCTTCTTCTATCAGCGAAGAGATGAGATATTCAAAAATATATGAGCAATAGCCGAGTTGAAACTCGACGAGATTATTTCCATATAGCTTTTACCACTTTGTCTATAGGCGCATTTTTCAAAATCAATACAATTTCTCTTCTAAAATATCAAATTTTTACTGGTATCTATTTTGTTTGCGTAAGTCTAATGATTGCTTTGAATGATTATATGCATATGACAATAAATATTTGTTCACAAATACATGAAAAGCGAAAAGAAACAACAATTACTACAGAATCTAGGAATTGAGATGAAAATCCAAGTCACCAACGCATCCCCATGAATCGATTATCAAATATTCCCGAGAATAATCTCTACAATCCCCACAAAGCCATTGCTCCCTCGACAGAGACAAATTTCCCAATGAAATTACTACTCTATCATCTCTTCTCAGCATCGTCCACGTTTTTGCTTTTTACATTAGTCCCCGAGAAGTAGCAAGACAGTTTCAATCTCACCATGTTAGTCCCCGAGCAGTGGTCGTCTCAACTCATCACATTAGTCCCCGAGCAGTGATCATCTCAACTCATCATGTTAGTCCCCGAGTAGTGATCGTCTACAACTCATCATGTTAGTCCCACGATGATCATCATCACCATGTTAGTCCCCGACGTTGATCATTTACATTGTAACGTTAGTCCACGAAGCGTTGAACGTCTACAATTCATCACTTTAGTCCTCGAGCAATGATCATCTATAATTCATCACGTCAGTCCCCACACAATGATTATCTATATCCTCAATTCATTACATTAGTCCCCGGGCAATGATCATCTACATTGTCACATTGGTCCTATGAGTAGCGTCAACTTTGTTACATTGGTCTAGCGGTATAGGCTATTCTAAACCACATCATTCCCCATCAAGGGTTATTTATTCAAAAGCAATACACAAGATATCCATCCCCATCTGAGCATCACCCAAGGATTATCATTCAACAATAGGGTCAATACTCAGACCTGAAACTTGGTCAGATAGTGCATTGGAGCAATCTACATTCTCAGTCAGGATCCTCAATAGTTATTTCTTCATCCCCAAGCAGAAGTCCTCCATAGCAGAATGTTCCTATCTTCCTCAAGATGGATACATTTGAAATACCATATCATCTACATTCATATATCATTCATAAAAATCATAACATGTGCATACATGATTCTCGAAACATCATCACATACTGCATGCATAATGATGTGCATAAAACTAACTTTACTCTTTTAGGTTAAACTGAAAAATAGGCGAAAGATATCCATATGCATCTAAGCATAAGGTCAGAGATTAATGCCCGAAACAAGATGGGAAAACTATCTATACAACCAAGTAGGTATGAATTCCCGAAACTAGACGGGTTTACCATCAAACGATGAGCTCACAATTAAAACCCGAAACAAGGCGGTGAAAATATCTACGTGTCATACCCCAAAATTTGCCCTCATGCTTCTCAAGACATTTCTCATATCCATACTCAAGGATTTCACAAGGGTTGACCAGACAAACCCACTCCTAGACAATCAACCCAAACTAGGGTTTGACAATTCTCAGATCAAGGTGGTTTCCAACATCTCCAATGGTTATCATGCCTCATCACATGCTTCAAAGAATCTTCATGTCAAGTTTCAAGCCTTACAAGTCAAGTTTCCTCAGACAATTGCTCATATGATTAAAATTCGGTTGTATTGGACAAAAAGTCAATTGTGGTCAACATACAGTCAAACTTCATGATTTTTGGTCAACATCCATATTTTGAAGTAATATTCATCATTTGATCAAGGGTTGATCATGATTCATCAAGAAAACTCAAGATTTGATCAAAAGTCAAACTTTCCAAATTAGGGTTTTCTAAGGAAAAGCAACGAACTTTGGTGAGCATAACTTTCTCATACTTTATCGAGAAAGTTTTCCACCACCACTCATTTTGAAGAAAATTCAATTCTCTACAAGTTCATGTCTCACAAGCATGGTCAGAAAATGCTTCATTTTGAAGATATGGATGAAAACATTACATGTCCTTTTCAAAGTCAACAAAAGTCAACTTTTATAAAAAGTGTTATTGAGCATGGAAACTCAATTGAGATGAAACAAAAGAGGTTGTTTAGAGGACATCTAGAGCTTTCTAAAAAGTACAAGAGCACTCAAAAATGTTAAAAATTAAGAAAGATACACCTTGCACAAGTTGGGCATTTTTGAAGAGATGCCAAAGAAAATACTTGTCAAAAGCCAAAATTTTGCAAATGGGCTAACTTTTCTTAGTTCAAACTTGTTCCTCAACTAATTTGGAACCTCAAGCCCAAGGCCACAGATTTTATCATTATTTTTCTATTTAATTTGGATTTTAATCATTTAAAAGCCAATTAAATTAAAATAAAAGTAGAAAATCAAAATTAAATGCAAATTGGATTTTCTCTCATTCTTGAGGTCCAAGCAAACCACAAAAGCTGGAAAATTCGAAATTGGCATTGATTGGCAAGAGAATTGATTGAAATTTGATCAAAAGGCAATATTTGGTTTTATACCAAATCAAATATTTTCATTGATTGGCACATTATTTTCTCTTGATTCTTGACCTAAATCCATCCACTATATATACATGAAGCATTCACATGACACAAGAATAGAAAAATTGCCTCAAGAACCCTAAATTTTTTCAAAACTTGTGAAAAAAGCAATTTCGATTTACATTTGCGAGCGATTCAAGGAGTTTGAGGATTGAATAAGCATCCTCAAGGTCGAGGAGCTATTCCAATCATCCCAGCGTTGAAACACCCGAATCGGTCCAACCAAGTCACGGTTTGTGCCATCATAACTTGAATTCGAATTCATACATATACTCATGTTTAATGTGTTTGATTGCATAATTGTGTTTCTAATGGTGTTTCTAAGCTTTACGCATAGTTTGATTTAAGTTTTAGTGCAAGAATCACGAGATGCCATGGCTAGGGTTTTCGACTTCGTTTTAGGGCTTCACGAAATCGTAAAATTGGACAAAACGGGACCACCATCGTGTTTAGAGCGATGTTTACAATCGATTCATGTATCCATAACTAATTTATATTGCTGTGTGAGATTTTGAAAATTGCGGGGCTGTAGCGTCGAACCAAGGCGCTACATTTAAAATTCAAGCGAAGAAGATGAAGATCTTCGCGCATAATCTGAGTTCGAGTTCAATTCCGCTTATATTCTTTTTGTTTCATTATTAAAGACTAGACACTCCATTTCGGTTGGCAGCGGTAGCGTGTGAAACCATGGTCCTTGGTTGATCCGGCCATGACAATTATTTTTTAACACTACCACTAACTCTTTTCTTATTTATTTTCTTAATATTTTCCTTTCAATTTAATTTATCTTCAAATATTTTCTCATGCATTTAAAAATCACCAAAATATTTTCCTTTTGCATTTTAATCGGAAAATGTTTATTTAATTTTGACATTAAAATTAATATTTTTGCATGCATATTTTAATTAATTTCTAATTAACCATTAAATTGACTTTTAATTGCTTTTAATTATCAAAATTGATCCGAAAATTCCCAAAAATTTCTATGTCATTTAATCGGCATTGCTAACAAAATATTTTTCCCATTCAAAATCTTGTTTTTACTAACATTTTTCTCTTATGCGAATTTCTCATATTTTCGATTATGTATTTTTGCACAAGTTGTAATGGTTCGGACTATTTTTCTAGCTTTTCTTTTCAATATTATATAACTGCTCATGGGATGTAATAGTTTAATTAGGACTTTTACTTTCCACTCCTATTATGTAACGCCCCAAAACCTGTAATAGCGTAGGACTTTATTTTCCACTTTACTTTAGTAATTTACTTTCGCACCATATAAAGCTAGTAATTAGGCGTGTATGGCAAGATAAAACAACACAAATCACTTCTAATTCCAAGATAATATATCTGAATTCAACATACTCTTTTCACATGCACCCTTAGGGTAATTCTCTCTCGTTGCCTTTCGAATAAATGGTCGAGTCCCTCGAGCGTAGAGGTATCCTAGCATCGTTGCCTACAAATATATCATCATAGTCCCTTTGATACAAAGATCATAAGAACCACGTTGTCGCCTCGAGAATACATGATCTAGTCCCTCGATTGTTGCCTACGAAAGTGATGATCGTCCCTTGAATGTGCTAGGATACTCCTACAAGTTGCCTTCTATGACCATCAGATGTCCCTCGAATATCCTTCTACATCCAACGAATAGGGTTACCTACCAACTAATGGTATGGATAACACTATTCAAAGGAATAAAACAACACGAAGGCGACCATTACGGTAGGTAATAAGACTTTTAGTTGCTTGCTCAATCAAATACTTTTCACACCTCACACTTTTGTCAAAGTTCAAACTCTTTTCAAAAAGCGAAACATTTCGAACACTTTGTATACATTCCTACATGAATCATTACAAAGTCAAAGCGTAATGTCTGTCTTTTCAAAAAATTTGTCAAACACACAAAAAGCACTTTTAAAAATGAGCTAGAAACAACTAAGTGCCGTGAAAACTACGGATGGAAAGGGTGCTAATACCTTCCTTTCATAACCTTCTCCCTTACTCGAGAATCTAACGAAGGTCTTTTCTGTTCTTTTCACCTTCCCTTAATTGGATAAAACAAAATTCGATGGCGACTCTTGCTATCCGCAACATTTTTGCGATCAAAAGCAAAACAAATTCTCAAAGTCGAGTTCACGTATTCTGAGCTGGCGACTCTGCCGGGAGACACCGAAGAGAGAATGCCTTAGGGATTTCTAGATCACTTTTAACGCTATTTGACTTGCTTGATTTATCTTTAAGGGTTGCTTGGGTATTATACTTGTGGGGGATCCTACACCAGGATCCAGGTTTCCTTAGGTAAGTAGCAATAGATCGTCGCGATCGTTAGGCGTATATCGAAACGGTCAACATGATGGCTACGTTAGTGTGACACTTTGGATGTCTGATACTCTTTATTTCCAAGTTGAGGATAGTATTTGGCTTCTGTGTGGTGTCATCAGCACTAACTCAACTTTTAGAACCTTAATTGACCCATCTTGGCCAGTGAGATGACCGGCTTTGGTGTAGACCGAGGTTGGTTGATACTCGATGCTACGCTCATTAAGATTAGAATTTTGGGATATTTTGAGACCACTTGGTAGTCGTATTGAAATAAGCGCCTCGAGAAGATCAATGATATGATTTCCTAGAACCGGTTACTATTATAGGACAGGATGAACCAACTCAAACATTTGGTAGGGTAATCACCTATACCTCATGCAAGCCTTAAACCTAGGGCTATTGTGTGAATTGTTTGTGCCCTGCTAAACATGACATCATGACATCATTGCATTGCATATCATCTCTAACTATTTCAAGGACCTAGGGATTTATCTTTGCTCTGTTTTGTAGGGATTATGGCTTCTAGAAAGACTATCTGAATCAACTTCAAGGGTATACCTTCTCGACTTAAAAATTGGTTTGAAATTCCGATCATGTTCGGTTCAAAAAATGGTTATCTACTTGACTTGGTTATCTCGGTTTTGAGGAAGATATGTTGCCGTCTTATTTTAGTTCTTCGATCTGAAACACCATTGCTTTACATTCCCAGATTATCAATTGGTACCTACCTTGGAAGAGTTCTCTAAGCTACTTGGGGTTTTATTCTTGACCAAATGCCATTCACGGTTTAGAAAAGGCTCCTAAATGAAGACATTGCATCGACATTACATCTAAAGCGCTCAAACATTGAAGCCAATTGGGAAACAAGAAGCGGAGTTAAGGGTTTACTTGCCAAGTTTCTAATAAAAGCCGAAATTCCTCAAAATATGAGTTTCCAAGTGTCATACCCCAAAATTTACCCTCCTACTTCTCAAAACATTTCATACATCTATACTCAAGTTCCTCGAGGTTGATCGAACAAACTCTCTCCTAGACAATCAACCCAAACTAGGGTTTGGCTATCCTCATATCAGATGGTTTCAACATCTCCAATGATCATCATGCCTCCTCATATGTTTCAAAGATTCTCCATGTCAAGTTTCAAGCCTCAAGTCAAGTTTCCTCGAACGATTGCTCGGATGGTTAAAAATCGATTGTATTAGACAAAAGTCAAGCTGTGGTCAACATCAGTCAAACCTCATGATTTTTGGTCAACATCTTCATTTTGAAGTCACATTCATCATTTGATCAAGGTTTGATCATGATTCATCAAGAAAACTCAAGATTTGCACAAAGTCAAACTTTCCAAATTAGGGTTTTTCGATGAAAAGTCAAGCTGAACTTTGTTGAGGCATAACTTCTTCATACTTTCTCAAATTTTTTTCCACCACCTCTCATTTTGAAGGAAATTTAATTCTCTACAACTTCATGTCTCACAAGAATGTTCAAAAAATCCTTCATTTGGAAGGTATGAATCAAAACATTATAGGTCCTTTTCAAAGTCAACAAAAAGTCAACTTTTTTATTTTGAAGATTTATTGAGCATGGAAACTCCAATTGAGATGAAACCAAAGAGGTTGGTTAGAGGACACTTAGAGCTTTCTAAAAAGTCAAAGAACACTCAAAAATGTGGAAAATTGAGCAAAATACACATTGCACAAGTTGGGCATTTTGAAAAGGTGTACAAAGAGATACTTGTAAAGTCAAAATTTTGCAAATGGACCTAGTTTTCTTTTTCAAACTTGTTCCTTAGACAATTTGGAACATCCAAGCCCAATGCCATGAATTTTAACTTTATTTTCTATTTAATTTGGATTTTATTCATTTAAATACAAATTAAATTAAAAAATAAGGTATAAAATCAAAATTAAATGAAAATTGATTTTTTTCTCTCATCCTTGAGGTCCAAGCAACTCGCCAAAAGCTGTCAATTTCGAAATTGGTCTTGATTTGGCAAGGAATTGATGAAAATTGATCAAAAAGATAAGATTTGATTTTGTACAAAATCAAAAATCTTTGCATTGATTGATGATTATTTGTTCCTCAATCATCAATTTTCATCCATTATAAATATACAATGCATATCACACAAGGCGAAACGAAAAATTGCCTCAAGAACCCTAACCTAAACTTAAAAATCCGTGACTTTCAAGCAATCTGCAGCCTTGGTTCCAATGGATTTGATCGATTTTAAGCATTCCATCGTGTTCCTTGGGTTGTTTAGAGTCGATCAGACCTTTACAAGTTGCAAAACCATCAAGAATCAAGCAATCCGAATTTGGTTTGTTCATATATTTTCAAAATCGATTTCTATTATTCATGCATTTTTAACACTTTTTGATTGTTTGTTCATGATCAGCATCAAGTTTGCAAGCTATCTGGGTAGCCCAATCGTGTTTTAGTGACCTGAAACGAAAACCACCATTGTTAGGGTTTTCGGGCTTCGAATTAGGGTTTCTCTAATTAGGAAAAATTGGACCAAATCAAGCATACCAGGATGATCAGTGGATGAAAACGAGTCAATCCATGTATTCACAATTCATTTATATTACTTGTATGAGATTTTGATTTTTGCAGGGGCCTTAGCGTCGAACAAAGACCGACGCTAAATGTTAAAAAATTCAAAACGAAGAAGAAGATGGTTTGGCGCGTGATTCAGGCAATCAGGGAGCGACATCCGTTTAAAAGCCATTCGCTCTGTTTTTCTAACACGTGTACAAGCTAGCTCGGTTGGTAAAGCTGCGCGCATATCACCCAGGGGACCTGAGTTCGAATCCCAGACATGGCAATATGATTTTTTTACAAGTTTGCATATTTTTCTATTTTCATATTTTCTATTTAATATTTTCCATGCATTTTATTTTATCTTTAATAATTTTTATCATGCATTTAAAAAATACCAAAAATATTTATTTTTTGCATACTCATCAGAAAAATGTTTATTTAATTTATAAAATTAAAATTATTATTTTTGCATGCATATTTAATTTAATTGCTAATTAATTGTTTAAATGACTTTTAATTGTTTTTAAATTATTAAATTAACTCAAAATTCCCAAAAATTATTTTATCATATTAATGTCATCATTAGCATAAAAACTTTTCTCATTCAAAAATTCTTATTTTACTAACGTTTTCCTCTTATGCAATTTTCTTAGTTTCAGATTTTTCATCATTCACGAGTTACACATTTGACGATTTTATCGCTCTTTTTCTTTTCAATTATGTAGCGCCTATGGGATGTAATAGTTTAATTAGGACTTTTATTTTCCGCTTTTCAATTATGTATACGAAAGCCAAGTAATAGCGTAGGATTTATCTTTCCGTATTTACATTTCATAATTTAATTTCCGCACCTATAATGCTAGTAATTAGGTGTGTATGGCAAGATTAAAATCAACATAGACCACTCATAATTCCAAGATAACATATCTGAATTTGACACACTCTTTTCACACATGCACCCCTTAGGGTAATTCTCTCTCGTTGCCTTTACGAATCCAAATGGTCAAGTTCCTCGAATGTAGAGGTATTCTAGCACCGTTGCCTTCAAAACATATCATCATAGTCCCTTCGATACAAAGATCATAAGACCCACGATGTCGCCTCCGAATACATGATCTTGACCCTCGATTATCGCCTCTCGAAAAATGATGATAGTCTCTTGAATGTGCTAGGATACTTCCTCGAGTTGCTTTCTATGACCATCCGATGTCCGAATGTCCGCTTACATCCAGCGAATGGAGCTACCTACCAACTAATGGTGTGGATAGCACTAATCTAAAGGAAAGTAAAATAACACAACGACCAATTAAAGGTAGGTAATAAGACTTTTAGTTGCTTGCTCTATCAAAATACTTTTCACACTCACTTTTATCAAAGTTCAAACTCTTTTCAAAAAGCGAAACATTTCGAACACTTTGTATACATTCCTACATGAATCATTACAAAGTTAAAGCGAAATACCTTTTTCAAAACATTTTTGTCAAACACCACGAAAGCACAATTTTAAAGTGATCTAAGAGCAACTAAGAGCAGTAGATAACTACGGATGGAAAGAGTGCTAATACCTTCCCTTTCATAACCTTCTCCCTTACTAGAATCTAACGAAGGTCTTTTTACGTACTTTTACCTTCCCTTAATTGGATAAAAGAAAAGTCGGTGGCAACTCTTGTTATCCGCACATTGCGATACAAAAATCTCAAAAGTCGAGTTCACCGTATTACACCAAGCATTCGAAGACATCTTGGCTTTGCTAATCTATGGTTTGGTTCTTTCCTAACTCGGATTAGTTCATTGCGTGAACACCATCAAGATATTCCTCACTCGTAATCCCGTGCCTACCTTACTTGGAGACATCCTACATTCTCTTCACACTCGTACCATCAAAAGACAAGGAACTCTCATGTGTTGCATACCGTTACTTTCCAGGTGGTTTATTTCGCACCTTCCTCCATCAGTTTTGAAGAACGAACGAAGATTAAAGTGGTCTCAAAGGCTAATGTCACTCTCTCATTCGGATATTCGTTGGTGTCTTTTCTATCAAAGGACTTCACATTCATTGGCGTTGTGGAGAATTCTAATGTACCACTACTTGGTATAAGGGGAGGTATCACTTACAACCCTTCTCTATCCCTACCTTAGTTTGGTTTTGCTCGAAGAGATGGTCCACATGATATGCTTCTCCAAGATATTGTGTTCGACTACAACCACGATCTCCAAAATTAAGCGAAGGTTCATACGCTTGGGGCATGGTAAAGAAAGGATACAAGACTTTGGGGCACAAAACTCCATTCCTTGGGACCACTTACCTCAAATGGGTGCGGTCGAGCTCAAAACCTCATGATGCCATTCACGTCTGTTCTACCAGTAATTATGGAGCCTGTTGCTATAAGTGACGTACCCTATACTGTTCCCCATCCCGACATGCCTCTTGATTTTGAAGACTTGAAGAGATCCTGGATTCAACTAAAAGAAGAAAGGGATACATTGAAGCTTCGATGTTATGCAAGCGAGAAGAAGGTACTAGAGTTGACCAAGCTACTTCACGAGAGCAGACATCAGCGCCTACTTTAACACCAAGAGGAAGCGCCCATGTGAGACTTAGAGCTTTAGGATTTTGTTCTTTTATTTTTTCGAACTATCTTTTGTACTTAAAAAGAAAAAGAATAAAAAGAAACTAATAAAGTTTGTTCATGCTTGTTTAACAAATTTAAATTCCTAAGATCCTTGAAAACATTGCATTGCATTACATAAACATTGCATATCATAGCATAACATTGCATAACTGGTACATTAAAGATCGCTTTTCTCATTTTCTCGCTATTTATTTTAGCAGAAATGGCTCTTGAACAGACATCAAATCTTGGGCTCAGAATGCTCAGTTCTAGGAAATGTTCACCAGCTTGGTCCAAGGCCAAGAAGATCTGAAGAAACTCATCAACAAAAAGAAAAAGGTCATTGGTGTTCTCAACATGGGCAGACGTCACAAAGGTGGTCCTAAGTAGTCGGTAGGATAGAATTCTCAAATAGAGTGTCAAAAGTGTCAAGAAGTTGAAGAAGAAGACGGCGTGAGCACGAGAAGAAGGAAGAAGACTATGAGAATGATCGATACTCTTTTGAAGATGACAAATACAAGCAACTTGAAGACCGTCTGAATACTGTGGAAAATCTGAAGATGTCAGGGCTGAACTTTGATGATCAGAGTCTTGTTCCTGGTGTGGTGATTCCTCACAAGTTCAAGGTTCCTACTTTTGCCAAGTATGATGGCATTTCTTGTCCAAAGCTGCATTTGAAGTCTTATGTTCGAAGATCAACCCCTGCGATGAGAAAGTTGTGGATTCATAATTTCAAGAGAGTTTGGGAACTCGGTTGGAGTGGTATTATCGGCTAGAGTGACCACATTCGTACCTTGGTGACTTAGAAGATGCTTTCTACAAGCAATATAGGTACAATCTTGAATTGGCACCCACTGCATGCAACTACAAAGCATGTCTATGGATCGCGATGAGAAGTTCAAAGTATGCTTTCGAGAAATGGAGATCTAGCGGGAGTTCAACCACCCTTGTCCAATAGGGAGTTAGTTGATATGTTTATGGGAACAACGATAGGCCCTTCTTCAATCATCGATTGGAAATTCCTCGGCCAGTTCACGAGTTGATACTTACAGGAGAAAGTGGTATCAAGGCGGAAAGATTCATGTAGAGTCATCATCAAATCTTTGCGAAGAGATCTTTTGGTGGTAAGAAAGAAGCTAATGATGTGTTTAGTCGGAAAAGCCGAGCCAAGACCGACCGCACTCAATTTGTGGAGGCGTTGTGATCTCAATCCTACATCGGCACAACCTCGGTGAGACAACATAAGCGTGAGCAGCATACAAAGATAGTTTACAAAGATCGACATGCCATTATCATGAAGCCTTGCAACATATGTTTAAAAGGGCCGATTACCTTGAGGATCCTCCTCAAAACATCAACACTTCCTCTCGAGATACAATCCCAATGCTAAGTATGCTTACCACTCCAACGCACGGACATATCACGATGATTGTTGGGCTCGAAGAAGATTCAAGACAAGATTGAAGCTAAAGAGATCGAGTTCGATCCTCTGTTGAGACTCGAATGTGATCAGCACCTATGCCTAACCATGGCAAAAGTGCCAATGCTATTGACAAGAACTCTTATGTTTTCAACATAGATGACTTGACTATTCCTCTAATGACTATTAAGAAGAATTTCTGCAATGGGGTGTCAATCAAGATGCCCGGAGAAATGTCGTTGGTGCCCGCGCTGACAGTTGTGTTAGTTGAGAAGGCGTATTCGATGCATGATGGATAACAGCGAAGTGCTATTTACGAAACCATCACATGGAGAATACGTGCGAAGACATGTCTAAGAATCGAAGATCGAAGATGTGCGAAACCATACAAGTTTGGGATACCTTAGGGCGACCAAGTGGGAAGTTTGACTACATGGTGAAGTATACCGTTCAGCTACAAAATTCCTATTGAAGATGTTAAGGCAAGCGGATGGGGGACTATTTCCAAGAAGACTATCTTGATGTTAACACAATAAGGATCTCCTCTTCCGATCCTGTGCCTAGAGTGGCACCTCTCATCATTACTTCTCCTGGATCAGTTCCATATTCCTCTAACAAAGCTATACCTTGGAACTATGGGTGAAGTTTACTATCATGGTGTCAAGCAAGACCCTCGACAATTGAGGACATTACTGATTAAAGCTACCATTCTAACATGACAACATCACGGATCAAGCAAGGTGACGAGCAGGAAGAGTGTTTTCTCCAGAGATCTCTCCTCCAAAAGACACTGCGACTCCAGCTCGCATTCCAGCTATTCAACTAGTTCCCGAAGCTAGAGGGAAAGAACCAGTAACTCATCCTGCTCAGACCGAAGTACCAAAGGAAGTTGTTGAAGAGACCTCCAAGCAAGAAATGGAGGAAATTCTGAAGATCATCAAGAAGAGTGACTACAATGTTGTGGAACAGTTGGGACAGACTCCGTCCAAGATCTCCATGCTTGCTCTGCTCTTGTGCTCGAGGCTCGTACTAAAGCCTTGGTGAAGTTTCTAAAAACGCTCACGTACCCATATACACTACTCGATCAATTTGAAGTTTGTATTGCTAGCCTAGCTTCAACAACGACCAAGGCTTCTCGATCTTTGATTTAACTCACTGCTAGAAAGAAACACAAAAAGCTTTGCACATCTCTGTTGAATGCAAGGGCGTTACATTGTCTCATGTTTTGGTCGATACCGGTTCGGCTCTGAATATCTTACCGTAGAGTGCTTTTGATCGACTTGATGTTGAAGGATTGGTCTTGAAGCCCAGTGACATAATTGTGAGAGCTTTTGATGGTTCTAAACGAATAGTACTTGGAGAGCTCATTCTGCCTGTTAAAGTCGGTTCCCAGACTTTCGACTCCACTTTCTTTGTCATGGACATCCGTCCAGCTTACTCTTGCCTACTTGGACGCCCTTGGATACATGGGGCAGGCGGTGTTACCTCTACCTTGCATTAGAAGCTGAAGTACCCAGTGAAGGGGAAGGTTGTTACAGTATGCGGTGAAGATGAATACATGGTCAGTCATCTACAGTCATTCTGATATCTTGAGATGGAAGGAGAATTCTTCGAGACTCCCTGTCAAGCTTTTGAAAGCAGTTCAAAGTCGTTCTGTTGACTCTCACTTACTAAAAAGTTACACAAGTTTCGCCTAGGATGGCCTCGCTGAAGGATGCTCAAGCTGCAGTTGAAGAAGGAGGTAGTACTATTTGGGGTCAGCTCTCTGATCTTCCTTTCAAATCTGACAAGACTGGTTTAGGCTTCACCATCAAAGGACAAAAGATGACAGCGACTTCGACATCAGCAAGTGGATCTTCCCAACTCCCGACAACGGACTCAGGAATTGGAAGACTGAAGACGTCATACCAATCTCCTTTAGACAGGAGTAATTGCTTTTGTTTTTTGTTTTTGCTTTTCGTTTTCTATGCTTTGAACAGTAAAATTTAAAGCCAAGTGCCATGCCCGGGGCATCATGGCTCGTTTGTGAGGGTTATTATCTGTCATTTGCATATTATCATTCAATAAAATCATTGGACTTTTGCGTTTAATTCATTCTTTCTTTTACTTTATCACCCCTTCAAAAAGCTATGTGTTCTTACACACACCCACGTGATACACTGCAGATTCACTCCGAATCTCGTTGATAACAACTATGTTATTGCTAAATATGACTTCGATAATCCGATCTACCAAGCCGAAGACGAAGGTGAGGAATATTGTGAAGTGCTAGGAGAACTTGTCGAGCTGCTACAACAAGAAGAAGCGAGTTATCTGACCACACGAAGAAATCGATTGAGGTTGTGAATTTGGGTACTAACAAAGACAAAAAGAGATCAAGATAGGAGGGTCTTGAGAGCGATGTCAAGAAAAGATTGACTCGGATGCTACGAGACTATATCGAGGTTTTGCTTGTCATACGAAGACATGCCAAGTTTAGACATTGACATTGTGGTACCGATTGCCAACAAAAGAAGGTTTTCTCTAGTAAAGCAGAAGGTTAAATCGCATGCGTCTGAGATGTCCGAGAAAATCAAAGCCAAAGTCATAAACAGTTCAATGCGGTTTCCTAGCGTTACTTCTTATCCACGATGGGTTGCAAGCGTGGTTCTATACCTAAGAAGGATGGCAAAGTACGAATGTGTGTGGATTGAGAGATTTGAATAGAGCAAGTCCGAAGACGATTTCCCAACCTCATATTGATGTTCTAGTCGACAACACCGCTCGGCATAAAGTCTTTTCCTTCATGGATGGTTTCTCGGTTACAATTAGATTAATGGCTCACGAAGATATGGAAAGACTACTTTCGTTACAGATGGGGCACTTTCTATTACAAGGTCATATCGTTCGGATTAAAACGCGGCGCCATATTAACGTGCCATGGTGGCATTATTTCATGACATGATCCATCACGAGATAGAGGTCTCGTCGGCGACATGATAGCTCGATCCGCGGACTAAAGAACATCTCGATCATTTGCGGAAAATGTTTGTGATTAAAGAAGTACCGACGTGAAACAAGATACTCACATTTCGAGAAAACTTGCGGCGCTTTGGCTTGGGCTGCTCGCCGACTAAGGCGTATATGTTGTTGACTCACACTACCTTGTTGATCTCAAGATGGATCGGATAAATACATATTAGAAACCGCTCTCGGGAAGAATAGCAAGATGGCAAATGATCATGGTGAATCGACATCTAGTATACTTCTTAGAAAGCGATCAAAGGAAGTGTAATGGTGATCATTTGGCTCATCAAGCCGTAGATGACTATTAGTCTATGCGATTCGAGTTTCGAGACGAAGATGTTTTATTAATTCTTGATTGTGAAGAACCGGGACAGACGAAGGACACTGAACAAGGATCCCGATGGACCATGGTCTTTGATGGAGCCTTAGCGCGCCAGCAATGGCATTGGCGCCATCATCACATCTCTACAGGGGACATCGCCTTTCACATGATTATGTTTCATTGCACTAACAACATGGGCGAATCTGAGCGTGCATCATGGGTATTAAAGCGCCATTGACTTAGAATCAAATTCTTGCAAGTGTATGGAGACTCAGCTTTAGTGATCAGTCAGATTAAAGGCGAGTGGGATACGAAGCATCCGAATCTCATTCCATATCGAGAGCATGTTCTAAGTTTGATCCATACTTCGAAAAGATTACTTTTGACCACATTCCACGAGAAGAGAATCAGTTGGCAGACGCATTAGCTACTATGTCATCTATGTTCAAGGTCAGATGGGACAACGAGGCTCCCCAAATTATCATCGAGAAGTTTGACGAACTAGCATACTGTTGTGAACTTGATACAGAAGAGAAACCTTGGTTCTACGAAGTGAAGAGGTATCTTGAGACTCAAGAATATCCCGCATGGGCATCATCGCGATAAGAAGTTCTTGAGAGATTTGCATCCAAATTCTTCCTCAGCAACGACATCTTATACAAGCGCAATCACGACTTATGCTTACTCCACTGTGTAGACCAGAAAACTGCGGAACATATCACTGGAGTGGACATACAATGGCTAAGAAGATTTTTAGAACAGGTTACTATTGGTCCACCATGGAAGCTGATTGTCACCGCTATGCTCGATCTTGTCACAAATGCCAGATATATGCAGACAAAGTGCACGTACCTCCAGTACCGTTGAATGTTTTAACCGCTCCTTGGCCTTTCGCATTGTGGGGCATTGACATGATTGGAGAAATTAAGACCACCGCTTCCAATGGACATCATTTCATCCTTGTGGCAATTGACTATTTCACCAAGTGGGTAGAGACAGCCTCGTTCGCATCTGTTACCAAGAATGTCGTGGCTCGATTTATCAAGCATAATCTTATCTGTCGGTATGGCATTCACGAAAGGATTATCACGAATAACGGCTCTAATCTCAACAATAAAATGATCATCGAACTCTGCCATTCAAGATCAAGCATCACAACTCTTCTCCTTATCGGCCTAAGATGAATGGCGCGATGGAAGCCGCCAACAAGAATATCAAGAAGATCATCTGAGAAGATAGCGGTGACTTACAAAGATTGGCATGAGATGTTACCATTTGCTCTCCACGGTTACCGCTTTTCTGTCTGAACATCTAGAGGCAACCCCTTCTCTCTTGTATACGGTATGGAAGCGATCCTACCCATCGAGGTTGGATACCCTCAACGAGTCCTCAAGGCGGGAATTAGGCGAAGACCAATGGATTCAGACTCGCCTCGATCAGATCAACTTGATTGATGAGAAGCGGCTCGCGTCCATCTGCCATGGACAAATCTATCAGGAGCGAATGATCAGAGCATTCAACAAGAAGGTCAAGCACCGAGTTTACCAAGTCGGTGATCTAGTAGTCAAGCGCATCATCCTTCCACAAGGTGATCCCAGGGGCAAATGGACTCCCACCTGAGGGCCCTTAGCACCATGGATGGCGAAGACTTCCCACACCGTGAGCAGAGACATAGTCAAAAATACTACGCATAAGCGAGACCGCTAGGTCGGTGGTCTAGCAAAAATAAGGGCATCCTGGTGAACCAAAAGGGTTCGGGCAAAAACTAAGGATATATACAAAAACATGTACACCCGGCAAGACGAAAACCTGCAAAGGCGGCTTGGGCAAAAGGTATCGGTGGTGAAAACCGAAGATCTAGGCAAAAGTTAGGGATTTAAGCGTACAACTATGTCTCGTCCAGATCACCTACTTACTGACTACTATCAGCATTCCAGATTCAAATGGCGAAAATCAATCCACTCACTTTCTATTGACAGCAAGGAGATGAGATAGTCGAAATATATGAGTACTAGCATAGTTGGAACTCGGCGAGATTGTTTCCATAGCTTTTACTTTCTTTGTATACAATTTGCTTATACGCCACCTTTTCAAATTAATACAAGTTTCTTTCTTTTCACAAAGTGTTCATTTTGTTGTTTTCGCATAAGTCCAATGTTTGCCTTGAATGATTATCGCATCGACAATAAACATTTGTTCACAAACATCTGACGGACATCTGAAAGTAATTACTGAGCTCTCGGAATTGAGATGGCGAAAGTCACCAAAGGTTCCCACAGAAGTACTATCCCCATAGAGTATCGCTCACTATAAACCTTCCGGTAGAAGTACACATTCGAAGTTTCATCGCGTTAGTCCACTGCGGTCGATCAACAACACGATTACACGGTCTTGACGATAACGTTTCATTTCCAGCAAAGGTATTTATCCCTAGCAGAATATCTCTCAACGATTACCATTTCTCGTGATATCGGACTCGAAACTTGGTGGGATAGTGCATCGGAGAAACCTACATCTCTTATTTCGATTGGAGGTTTCAACGGGCTCGGATCCTCAAAGCCACATCTCGGTAACAATCAAATACTCCCCATCAGGATCTACGTACAAGATCCCCAGTGGAGTGTCTTCCAACTTCCACCATCCTCAGTAAGGTTTACGCACAAGGTCCCCAACAGAACATCTCCCAGCTTTATCCTCAAGCGGTCGGAAATCCCCACGGGCGTCCAAATCTTCTTCAAGATGGATATGTTTTGAAATACCGATCCACATTCATACATTATTTATAAAATCATAACATACGCATATAACATTCATACACATTATCATACATCATAATCTACATAGGACTAACTATATCCTATCAAAGTTTCTTTTGTTTTCCCAAGCGGTGAAAATCACTCCTAAAACAACAGTCCGGGTTAATACGAAGCGGACGGGAAACCTATCCGAGCGACCACCCCAAGTTGTCCTCGACAACGGTCCGGGATTAATACGAAGCAAGGCGGAAAACTATCGACGATCACCCAGTTGTCCTTCGACAACGAGCATTGGATCAACACCGAAGCACTGACGGGGAAGCTATCCATATTCTGCCAATTATTATACCCTCAGAGTAATCAAGACGAAGATTTATTCTGACTCTCTCTTATTATCAACAACAACTACATAGTCTGGCGTACGACTCAGTTGCCTTGGATGGCATCTTAAGCCCATCTCCGACTATTGGTCGACATCTCTCCACTTTCAGAATGCTACATATTTGGTTAAAAACCAATGCAAAAATACGAGCGCAAAGTCTAACGTACGACTCTCTCTGGATGGCATCTTAAGCCCATCTCCATGCTCCCTCCTACATTCGGGAATACCTGCAGAGCCTAGCGTACGACTCAGATCAAGGTGGTTTCCAACATCTCCAATGGTCATCATGCCTCATCACATGCTTCAAAGAATCTTCATGTCAAGTTTCAAGCCTTACAAGTCAAGTTTCCTCAGACAATTGCTCAGATGATTAAAAATCAGTTGTATTGGACAAAAAGTCAACTATGGTCAACTATGGTCAACATCTGATCAAACTTCATGATTTTTGGTCAACATCCATATTTTGAAGTAATATTCATCATTTGATCAAGGGTTGATCATGATTCATCAAGAAAACTCAAGATTTGATCAAAGTCAAACTTTCAAATTAGGGTTTTAAGGAAAAGTCAATGAACTTTGTGAGCATAACTTTCTCATACTTTATCGAAAGTTTTCCACCACCTCTCATTTTGAAGAATTCAATTCTCTACAACTTCATGTCTCACAAGCATGGTTAGAAAATGCTTCATTTGAAGATATGGATCAACACATTCTGAGGTCCTTTTCAAAGTTAACAAAAGTCAACTTTTGTAAAGAAGTGTTATTAAGCATGGAAACTCCAATTGATATGAAACCAAGAGGTTTGTTTAGAGGACATCTAGAGCTTTCTAAAAATCCAAGAACACTAAAAATGTTAAAAATTGAGCAAGATACACCTTGCACAAGTTGGGCATTTTGAAGAGGTGCACAAAGAAATACTTATGAAAAGCCAAAATTTTGCAAATGGGCCTAGTTTTTCTTCATTCAAACTTGTTCCTTAGACAATTTGGAACCTCCAAGCCCAAACCACAAATTTTATCTTTATTTTCTATTTAATTTGGATTTTAATCATTTAAAAGCCAATTAAATTAAAATAAAAGGTAGAAAATCAAAATTAAATGCAAATTGGATTTTCTCTCATTCTTGAGGTCCAAGCAAACCACAAAAGCTGGAAAATTTGAAATTGGCATTGATTGGCAAGAGAATTGATTGAAATTTGATCAAAAGGCAATATTTGGTTTTATACCAAATCAAATATTTTCATTGATTGGCACATTATTTTCTCTTGATTCTTGACCTATATCCATACATTATATATACATGAAGCATTCACATGACACAAAACGAAAAATTGCCTCGGAACCTAAATTTTTTCAAAGAAACTCAATTTCGATTTACATTTTGCGGCCAATTCAAGGAGTTTTGAGCATTAAATAAGCATCCTCAAGGTCGAGAAGCTATTCCAATCACACCCAGCGTTGAAACACCCAGAATCGGTCCAACCAAGTCACGGTTTGTGCCATCATAACTTGAATTCGAATTCATACATATACTCATTTTAATGTGTTTTGATTGCATATTTGTGTTTCTAATGGTGTTTCTAGGCTTTCTGCATAGTTTGATTTAAGTTTCAGTGCAAGAATCACGAGATGCCATGGCTAGGGTTTTCGGCTTCGTTTTAGGGCTTCTGAAATCGTAAAATTGGACAAAACCAGGACCACCATCGTGTTTAGATCGATGTTTACAATCGATTCATGTATCCATAACTAATTTCTCATGCATTTAAAAATCACCAAAAATATTTTCCTTTTGCATTTTAATCAGAAAAATGTTTATTTAATTTTTGACATTAAAATTAATATTTTTGAATGCATATTTTAATTAATTGCTAATTAACCATTAAATTGACTTTTAATTGCTTTTAATTATCAAAATTGATCTAGAAAATTCCCAAAAAATTTCTATGTCATTTAATCAACATTGCTAACCCAAAATATTTTTCCCCATTCAAAAATCTTGTTTTTACTAACATTTTTTCTCTTATGTGAATTTCTCATATTTTCAGATTATGTATTTGTGCACAGGTTGTAATGGTTCGGACTATTTTTCTCGCTTTTCTTTTCAATATTATGTAACTGCTCATGGGATGTAATAGTTTAATTAGGACTTTTACTTTCCGCACTCCTATTATGTAACTGCCCCAAAGCCTATAATAGCGTGGGACTTTTATTTTCCGCACTTTACTTTTCGTAATTTACTTTACGCACCATATAAGCGCTAGTAATTAGGCGTGTATGGCAAGATAAAACAACAGATCACTTCTAATTCCAAGATAATATATCGAATTCAACATACTCTTTTCACATGCACCCTTAGGGTAATTCTCTCGTTGCCTTTCGAATAAATGGTCAAGTCCTCGAGCGTAGAGGTATCCTAGCACGTTGCTTACAAATATATCATCATAGTCCCTTCGATACAAAGATCATAAGACCCACGATGTCGCCTATGAATACATGATCTCGTCCCTCGATTGTTGCCTCGAAAGTGATGATGCGTCCCTTGTATGTGCTAGGATACTCCTACAAGTTGCCTTCTATGACCATCGATGTCCCTCGAATGTCCTTCTACATCCAGCGAAAGGGTTACCTACCAACTAATGGTACGAATAACACTATTCAATAGGAGCGTAAAACAACACAAAGGCGACCATTACGGTAGGTAATAAGACTTTTAGTTGCTTGCTCAATCAAATACTTTTCACACCTCACACTTTTGTCAAAGTTCAAACTCTTTTCAAAAGCGAAACATTTCCGAACACTTTGTATACATTCCTACATGAATCATTACAAAGTCAAGCGAAATGTCATCTTTTCAAAACATTTTTGTCAAACACACAGAAAGCACTTTTAAAAAATGAGCTAGAAGCAACTAAGAGCCCGTAGAAAACTACAGATGGAAAGGGGTGCTAATACCTTCCCTTTTCATAACCTTCTCCCTTACTCAAAATCTAACGAAGGTTTCTGTTCTTTTCACCTTCCCTTAATTGGATAAAAGAAAAGCCGGTGGCGACTCTTGCTATTCGCAACATTTTTGCGATCAAAAGCAAAACAAATTCTCAAAGTCAGTTCACCGTATTACACTACGTCCTGGAAAAATAATCATATCATATAGAACCAAGATGAAGGTTTATTCTGGAATCTTTAAGCTCATCTTCGACTACACATTATCATCTCTCTACTTACAGATTGCTGCATATCTAGTTAAAAATCAAAGCATACTAATGACCTCATTCAAATATGGTCATAGGACGCATTTCTCCTTTCAAGAAAACTACCATGGAGTATAACGTACGACTCGCACCCAACATTAGCTTCTCCGGATGGCATCTATAAACCCATTCCTATACATTGACAATTGTGATTTCATTCTATACAGTCGAAAGTGCAAATTTTAGGGTTTACTCGAGTGTTTAATCATCTCCTACCTTCATGTCACGAAAGGAAAGTGATCATGCATAAAAGTCCTAGCCGAGATGTGGTGAGTGGATCGGGTTAGTGAAGGTCCGAGATGGAGCCCGGTTGGAAGCGTATGATCGAATTTGGGATTTATCCCAAAAGAGAGATAAGTCGGTGTGAAGCAGGAATGTATCCGGTCATGTGTCTGAGGACCAGCCAGTTAGTATAAAGTTGATTTGGAGAAGTAATTGGTGCATTGATTGATGATGGGCGTTCGTTGGAAGGTTATCATTGCAAAGCGGTGATGCTTCATCTTGTCATACCCCAATTTTGACCTAATATACCACCTTACATTTGCATTCTTGCATCACTAGATTGAGCAGAATTAATCGGGTGTGACTTCTGGGTCAAAATTAGGGTTTCATCAATTTTCATCGATTCAAGATGACTCACCTTAATTGATCTATCTTAATCAAATCATCAACCTCGATCTTGGATATCCAATTTTTCTCATGATCTATCGAGGATCGACCAATTAGGGTTTTATCGAGGATAAGCAATAGCGATTTTTGATCAATGAATGACTTTTTGCCTAGAGATTGATCTTTCTATCTTCAATACAACATGTTGACCTAATTTACGGATTCAAAACATCACGAGTTCACATTTTCATCGGTCAATTTACGGATCATCGATGAAATTTCATACTTGAAAAGTCAAACTTTGACTTTTGGTCAACTTTTTCAAGATAAAACTTTTTCAATCATCAAAATACTTCAAATGATCCATCATGATCATAAAAAATCAAGAAATTTGGAAAAGTCAATAAAAAGTCAAAATTTTCAACACTTAGAACAATTTTCAAGTGTTAAAATTTCACATTCTTTCCTACTTTCATGGCAATTTTCACATAGTTCCATTTGGAATTAGAAAAAACTCAAAACATGAAAGTTGTAGCCCTTGAAACAAGATTTACAAAATGTACAAGAACTTGCAAATCCATGGTGTCTAGCTATACTTTTGATTTTGAAACATAGAGCTCCAAAAGCCATGATTTTCAAGTACAATCTTCAAAATTACAAGTCATTTTGATTTTCTTTCCTTCTAGAAGCCTTGCCACCTAGCCAAGAAGGATAGAGCTGATAAAAATCAGATGGAAAGTAATTATGATGAGATAAGATCAAGTTGAAATTTAACCATGGTTAAAAGGAAGGTTCCTTTTGCATTTATGGCAAAAATGACTTTCTTGCCCTCTAAGGCAAGTTGTCCAAATCCAAGCCAATCTTCCTTGCTTGCTAATCTGATTTTTTTACCTATAAATAGAGGTCATGTTTGCCATTTGAAACCACACCAAAGCTATGCCAAAACAAGCTTTCTTTTTTCTTTCTTAAATTTCAAGTAACATAGTTCAAAGTGAGAATTCTTGCATTTTTCAAAACTTGTGAAAAACCATGAGAGATTTGGTGTCTAACATGTCTTAAAATCAATATGTAACTGATTTGAAACTTAAAATTAACACAAGAATCATTAAAAAACAGAATTGCTTTTCATATTTCTAAACTTGTAAAAACTGCCTTAAACTTCAAACTGTTAGTTTGGCTCGAGCAAGTTGTGTTTTTTTGATTCAAACATCATCAACATACTCCATATGGATGATACAAACCATCACTTTTGATCTGTAACACCTCCAAGCACGGATTCGAGTTTCATTTCAAGCATATGCAAGTGGACTTGGTTGGAATGATCCGAGCAATTCGAGCAAGCGGACCATCCTCACATCTTCCATAAGGTTCATTGGTGCTCCATGATCCTTAAACATCAACTATGTGACTCCTTTAAAGATTTCGATCTCGACTTCAAAGGTAAGTGACTCAACTTGAACTCCTTGATTTCTTATTTCCAGCTCAAAAATGGCTTGGCGTTTGTTTCACCTTCAACGATCATTAACCCTAAACTAATTGCTTGAATCCATGTCCATACGATTTCAATTTAATTTTAAAGAACTAGGGTTCTTCGTGTATTCGGAAATTTAATCATGTTAAACTAAAATAAATGAAATTAAACCACATCATCATGTTCTGGTTCAATTTTGATCAAGTTTGATGTTTGCATCATCCATTTTCATTGAAGCGAAGGATCGGGCTTGAAGAAGGATCGAGGAAGAAGAACAAGCGTCTTGCAGCGTTTTTCAAATTCAAATAAAAGTTTATAATATTATAACATGGTTTGAGATAAATACGGATGTATTGCCGCCCGGTTGCCAGCTCCTCTTAACACTTTGCCTTGCCACGCTTTGCCCAATGGTCCGGGTTCGAGTAGCTTTGGGACCATTTTAAACTTTTGTTTTCTCTTTACATTTTTCAAACTTTGACTTCTTCAAAACCAACCAAAACTCCTCATTTTGAGGTGATTTTTGTACACTTGTCATTTAACATACCTATTTTAGGATAGTGTCAAAAATTTCAAAATACTTTCTTTTGATTATATTTTTATCGAGCGAAAGCGATCGTTTGAGTACTTTTCAAAGCACTTTCAAAGGCGTTTCTTTCAAACTTTGAAGCCGAATCTTTTCAAACTTCTTGTAAGTTTACTTCATCTTTCAAAAACACTTTCAAGATCTTTTCAAAACTTTTCAACAAACTTACACTCTTTTTCCATGATCGATCCGATTTGAAGATAAAACGAACTCGTTTTCCTCGAAGTTCTTAACCGATCATAGGCCTCCCTTCTGATTGTAAGTCCCAAAATTCTTTTATGTACATAATTATTTCCTTGTACATATCCAATTCTTTTATGTACATACCAATTTTACTTGTACATAATACAAATACCTGTAAATATCAAGTACAAACAAACTTAATCCGTTTGTTTTAAGCTTATATATACTGAATACCATTGGTATTAAAGGAGCATTATTCGGTGAAACGCTTTTAAACCAATGGGCCTCCCTTCGGTGTAAGTCCCAACCCTCCTATGTACATCCACCTCTCCTTGTACATAAATACTCATTCGTGTACATATTTACTTCCTTGTACACATTCAAACTTGTAAGTAATCAAGTTACGCTCGTTTTAAACGTTCATTTTACACACACTTGTTTATATTTCCTTCATAAACTCTTGTAAATAAACATCATGCATTTGTTTATATTTCCTTCATAAACTCCTGTGAATAAACTTCATATACTTGCTTATATAACTGTCTAGTTATAACATAACAACTAGTCTAACCATTAAGTTCCCCACAGAGTTATCCTCCTCTTGGGCTTCGTACAAGATAACTCATTCATCTGAGTTAGCCTCCTCTTAGGCTTCATATAAGAAAACTCATTTACTGAGTTTAGCCTCCGCTTAGGCTTCTTCATATAAGACAACACTCCCCTACTGAGTCAGCCTCCTCTTGGGCTTCGTTCAAAAGAACTCGTCATTAAGTTTAGCCTTCTCTTGGGCATCAAACAAGAAAGAGACCAGGAAATCTCTTAATAGCCTCCTATTGGGCTTCCAATACAAAGAATCGCCCGCGCTAGGATAGAACCCAGAGAGTATAATTTCCCGGTGAAATTGCTCTTAATCCTAAGAGGATGGTTTCCCGGTGAAATCCCTCTTAAAGCCAAAGCCAGCCATACCTTATAGCTTCCTCTTGAGCTTCATACAAGGACCCTCGATGACCCTCGGAATGCCTCCTCTTGGGCTAACAATACAAGGACCCATGGGCTTCTTAAAAGCATCCCCTAATCCAATCAATTTCTCCTAGAGATTTAGACGCTTATCATCTATATCGAAGAAGTATCTCATCTATCACATCACATACAATCAAAAAAACTTTTCAAACTCTTTTCAAACAAAAACATCTCTTAATCTGTAAGTGGTAACGCTTGTACACTCAAGCAAAACACCCAATGCTTACAATTAAAAGATTCAATCATTTTCAAAAAAACATCTTTCTTAAACTCGTAAGTGGTAACACTTGTACACTCAAGCAAAACACCTATAACTTACAATGAAAGATTTCAATCAATCAACCTTTCAAAATGTATGTGATGAAATAGATTAGATACATTTTTCATTAAGATGACATTTGTCTGTGTCTCTTAATAACATCCCGTTGCTTCCACTAGCATAAGTGGGAACTACGATTGCGCTGACTTTCTCAACATCCTTTTGAGAATACGTAGGCACAAGGTCTCATCCTTGCCGAGCAAATTTCTTTCTCCCTCAAACCAAACAAACCATAGATCCCTTTAGATCCGAGCTACAAATGCTCGATTCCCATTAAGGGATATGTATCGAAGATCCCAATGATCTTTTCAAGCACAATCATAACAAAACCTAGGATCCCACATAATCTACCTTTCTTAAAATCCAAAGGAGAAACTTTCCCAATCATAGAAATAGCAATTAAAACACACAAACATATCAAACATATTCATATATAAAGCTATAGATAACTATATATATTTAGGGTGCTCCATCTATTCCCTTTATAACAAACCCCTTGCCGAATCTCCCAATGCGTTCGTCTAGTTCGCTGAGTCGTAATGCATATCATATCAATTGAGGGTATTGCGGCTTTCCCTTTTCATAATCATTTTCTTGTGTTGGAAATAATAAAGCTTGATGCTCGCGGAATCTTTATAAACAAATCAAAAGAGTAAATCGTTTGAGCGGAGAATTGAATTGATTGATTCCTCGCGCATCACTTTATATGAGCGAGAAAAAATGGCGACTTCTGTTGAGAACACGCTAAATTTTGATTTTCAAAAAATGTGACTCTGCTCAAGAGCACCAAGCTTTTGTTTTCAAAAGAAAAGGAAGGGTTAAGCTTTCATATGTGCATATGTTTGTTTTCTTTATTGTGTGTTTAGCGATTTCATCGATGGAAAGAAATCTAACCGGATTTAAGAAACATTTTAAGATCTAGGTGGGGTATAGTCCTATTAACTTGTGAGAACTCTCGGTACTTACGGAGTTAATTTGAGAGTATTTGTTGTTTAGCAAGTATTTGCAAAGACATTTTGCTTTCGAGAGAACTACGAATTGGTGGTGCAGAACATAACCCATCACGGCCATTTAGGATGTAGTGCAGAAATTATTGAGGCGTAAGCTTAGAATAATGTCATGCGAGACTCTGATCGAGCGAGTTTTCTTGAAAATATTATTGGACTTGAGTATTCAACAAATCGATAATATTTCAAAGAGAAGCGTTGAGCTGTATTATCGATAGAACCGTTTCACGGATGAATAAGCCCTTAGAACTTACCCACGTTTGATTCTTATCGTTGGCCTCATGCTCGTGGCTTGAGCGCTTGACCGTGTGTATAACTACTAACCATGTTTGTAGCATTCATGCATTCATTCAAAAACTTCATTTCTCTTCCCATTTCCAAAATTTAGAGATTTTCTTTGTAAATATTTTAGGTTATAGTGATGGATGTCGGAGGAAGATTCACCAAGAAATACGGTTTAGGATTCACGATGTAGAAAAGTTAAAAGAGTTAGCATCCTTGGTAGAAGATCCCTCGGATTGAGAAGCGCTATGGAACTCTTTTAACATCACGAACACTAACGTTGATGAAGGACTTCTCAAAACTTTCGTTCGATTTCTGATCCGATCTATCGTTGTTTCACATTCCACGACTATCGGTTGATGCCTACTTTGGAAGAATGCGCACATCCTAGGTATCTCGATGTCGGATAAGGTGCCTTTCAATGGTTTGGAAGCCATTCCTAAGTCACCAGTCATTGCAACAATGACTCACTTAAAAATCGAGATAGACAAAAACCTAACTACCAAGGAAAACTCTTAGGACTAACTTCAAAGTTCCTAATGGAGAAGGCTCTTAAATTCTCTGGCCATTAGTATGGTAGCCTTTGAAGCTCTTTTAGCTTTACTCATCTATGGATTGGTGTTGTTCCCCAGCGTCCCAAGTTTCGTTGATATCAGCGCCATAAGGATCTTTCGATTGGAAATCCGTTCCCACTTTGCTTGGTGACACGTGTTTCTCCATTCATCATAGGAATCGTCAAGGAGATGGAACTATTGTGTGTTGTGTACCTCTGTTCTTCAAAGGATTGTCTCACACTAAATCTCCTATCTTCAAAAAAAACGATTGGCATTGGTCTCGAAGACTCATGTCTCTTACAAGCGCGATATCCATTGGTATACCTTGGCGGACAATGAGAGGAAATCATTGAAAGTTGTGGAGAATTTGCCAGCGTACCTCTCATTGGTACAAAGGAGGAATCAACTACAACCCATTCTTGGCGAGGCGTCAACTCGGGTATGCAAACTCTAGTAAACCTCTTGGTTTCTGTGAAAGCTACTTCTATCATGAAGGGAAGATTCTCAAGGTTTGAAAGCGAATGATAAGAGCTTGGCATCACATCAGAAGGAAGGAAAAGGGTAATGCAAGAAATTGTGTAGCCATGGAAATCTACACTTCATGGGTGAAGAAAGAGCAAAGGAATTCCGAATGCCTTATGCTTATGAAGAACCTATGTTTTCAACGACTTCGGATCAACAATTTTTCCGTTGAGACTATGGGAGAATACTAAAAGCTTTGGCCAAGATGAGGCTTGAGAAAAAGGCTTTGGAAGACAAGTTCTTTAAGTGACCTCGAAAATGAGAAGCTTAAGAAGCGTCAAAGATCATGAAAAAGCGCTTTACTTCAAGATGAATGGCTCATGGAGAAAGATGAGAAGATTCGTCGGAAAGATAATGCGATCAAAAGATACATCAAAGAAAGAAAAAGCTTGAGGAAATGACAACTAGCGATCCGCTCTGGCGAGTGGAAGAAAGTCATCAGCAAGCTAAAAGCGAAAAAAGGCGAAAGCTCACTATGGAAAGGAAATCTTGAAGTTGAAGCTACATCAAGCTTTTGATCCTCATCAGCGAGGCGATTAATTAGTTTAGGTTGTAGTTTTATCATTTATTTTATTGTATGAGCTATGCTTAAAAGACAAAATTGTTGTAATCTTCTTTCAATAATCAATAAAAATAAGCGTTTTCCATCCAAATATTTGCCAGAAATTTCTCTTTTAGCGTAAATTCTTTGGAAATTATTTTCTTTCTGCATTCATAACCATGCATCATACTTTGCATATCGAGTTTATTGTTTAGAGTTTATCTTTTAGAATTTTTTCCAGAAAGAGAAAGATCGTCAAGCTGTCGCGTCTTAGAGTTTCTCGACCACGTCCACAGCCGACTCGTACATACAATACTCGTTCAAAAAGAAGGAAAATAATGGAAGGCTTTGAGCAAGAAAATGTTGAGCTTATTGTACGGTGACAACACTTGCAAGAAGAGTGGAGACTCACTTCTTTGGTAAGTTCGTTGGCAAGCTAAATCGACAAGCAACATTGAGCGGTCAAAATCAGCGCGATTTGAGAGATCACTACTACTCCGTTTCAATGTTGCGGCGATGGTTCACTCTTGATATGCGGAAGGTTATCCATGGGGCATGCCTTTCAATTTCGACATCGGGTTTCATCAACCTACTCCTCGGTACAAACAACCACGCTTGAGGTGCCTACTTCAGAACTCAACACTTACTCCACAGCATGGAGTAACCTTTCCTAAGTCACTATGGCGGTTTCTCAACCGATTATGACAAACTCGGCTTCCGTAGTGCACACTCACGAGCGAAGAAGTCCACCATAGTCGGCGATAACCACGAATCCTCGTGTCGATGGAGAATCTCCGAGAACAGCTCCTTAAGATGCGACTTGAGATCAAAACAATCCGTGGAAAGGAATTGTTTGGGAAGAATGCCCACGATCATGCCTAGTTCCTCGCGTAAGGATACGCAAGTTCAAAGTCCTAACTTTGAAAAGTATAAAAAATTCCTTCCATAAAGTCATCTTATGATGTCGCTAGGAAAATGTCTACACAATGACAATCACCAATTGTTAATTCACTATTTCAAGATAGTCTCACCGTTCTTTGCCTTTGAAGTGGTACATGGGACAAGCGAATATCAAAATTCAATGACCTAGGCGAAGCCTTTGTCCAACGATACAAATTCAACTTGGACATGGCTCGGATCGGGATCAACTCCGCTCCATGTCTCGAGGAAAAAGATTCATTCAAAATCGCCCAATGTTGGAGGAAATTCTGCCAAAAAAGAAAGAAATGACCAAGGTTTTCTTAAACACTCTTGGCCCATTTTACTCTGAGCGAATAATCGCTTGACTCCGGAGATTTCACGAGATGGTAAGCATGGGAATGCGACAAGAGGAAGGAGTTGAGCAGGGCGCCTAGTCAAAGAAATAGGATCTTCGGTGGAACTAAGAGGTTGGAACGGTTTCCAAAGAAAAGGAACATGACATAGGAATGGGATCCAGAAACCACGAAGAATGTCGGCCGACAACAACAGTGCCGCCATAGCACCCTTTAATACAAGTCCAATCAGGAATTGCTCTGCGGTTCCGGCAAACTCAACGACCTCGGCGACAATACAATAACAACAACGAGGTCTCATTTGATCAATTCCGATGGCGTGCAGAAACTATATCCTGCATTGATAGAAAAAATCTTGTGCAAACTAGATTACCGCCTCCGACCACCATAATTACCATGGTGGTACAAGCGGGGCGTATCTTGCCCTTTTCATCAAGGGCACGGGTCATGATCTCGAGCACTGCATAGCACTAAAAGCCGAATTACAAAGGTTAGTAAGGTCTAATCTTCTTTCCTTCAAGAATACAAATCCAAATGTACAAGCAAATCCACTTCCTAATCATAGTGGACATACCGTGAATTTGATACTAAGGAATACAAATCGGTATCTTGTCACAGATGTGAATCTGATAAGACAAAGCTTGGTACAACTCCATGATACATACAGTACAATGGGTGCTTTTGCTAAACACGATTACTCGGCTTGCAGAATCTGCTTCAAGGATTTTCGAGGATGTCCAACCATAAGAGCAGACATTCAACGATTATTAGACATTGGTGACATACAGATCTTCAGAAACAGAAATGACTATGACGTGAATATGGTAGGGCATTTTCCGCATGAGCTTTTAGTCTTAGATATCAACTCGGAAATTCCCGAAGTAAACGTCATTATCCCTGTTCAACCGTGTGTGGAAATTGAATATAACGGTTCGAAAGTTCCAGAGTCTCCTTTGGTGATCTGTCTACCCGGTCCTGTTCCATACAGTTCTAACAAAGCAATTCCCTATCAATACAGTGCAACTATGATAGAAGATGGGAGGGAGAAACCCATGCCAACTCTTTCAGCCGATGTCAACATAACTGAAGTTGGACGAGTAACGCGAAGTGGACGTGTACATACTCCATTGCCGCCAAAGCCGCCTGTTGTTCCTATTATTAGACAAAATCCAGTTAATACACCTCCCAAGAAGCCCACGAGGACCGTTTGATGAAACCAACGTTAACTTAGATTTCGATGAAAAAGTTAATCAATCGCGTCTGAGTTGTGGATCGGTGATCTGAGACTCCCTCAAGATTTGATACTATCTCTACTTCTAAATTTTGAAGCCCACGATGAAGGTGCTAGATCAAGCTTATGTAGATCACGATGTAACTACTGAGATCAATTTGGTGGAATTGTGGGCAACATAACAACAACTTGCAACAATTTATGTGATGAAGAACTCCCGAGAGGAAGGAAAGATCACAATCGCTGCATATCTCAATGATTTTCCAATGATTCTTTATCCAGCATACTAGTGGATACGGTTCATCCTTAAATGTAATTCCAAAAGCGACTTTAGCTCGTTTATCTTACAAAAACGCCGATGAAATTCAATGATATAGTGGTAAGAGCCTTTGATGGGTCAAGGAAATCATTATTGGAAATCGATCTCCGTGGATCGGTCCCATACCTTCAAATCACCTTCGGTCATGGATGTGCCCGCTACAGTTGTTTGCTAGGAAGACCATGGATACCACAGGCGGGCTGTGACATCCACTCTCCATCAAGCGAAGTTCACGGTAAATGGGAGCTAGTAACCATCATCGGTGAACAAGCCTTACTAGTAAGTCATTTATCCAACTTTTCTTTCATCACGATAGCGTTGAAGGACACAGTTCAAGGACATCCGTTAGAAGATGAATCTACAAGCAAAGGATCATCTATCTCCTCTTACAAAGCGGCGAGATAGTGAAAGATGGTAATACTGGGGACAAGTAATAAAACACATCACAACGAGACAAAGTCGGGCTTGGTTTTGCTCGGTATTTCTAAAGACAATCAAAGGGATGAAACACTTGTCAATCGATATTTCACGGTGGGGTTTCTTAAACACATTCTTCAAGAGGTTAATGTTCTTACCAATGAAGGTGATGAAGAAGATCTCTCGGATCGAAAGAGCAGCACTTACCACTCACGAATATGTGTCTCGGGAAGAATCGCGCACCATTACTCCTCTAATCAATTCAAAGGCATGTCCCTATAAAAAAAATCCACCTGTCCCTTACGAGTTTGGGATACCTTGGGAGAACCAAGTGGAAAGTTTGACTACATGGTGAAATACTTTGCTGGCTCAAAATCGAATTGAAGATATATCCAGCTGGATGGGGTGATTCTTTTGAGTATCCTAGTCAACGGAAGAGGTATACACATCTTCCGATCTCATCAACCAATTGAGGTTCGAATGAAGATCTGCTTTTGATCGCCGTGTAATTTGTTAAACGGATCTTAGCTATCACTACATCAAAGATTCGGGATACGATTCGGGATACGAACTGGAAAGTATCGCCGACAATGAGTCTCTTCACTCAGAAGATTGGAGAGTACATCCCCAGAATTCAACACGAATGCCAATAGAAAGTGCATATGCTGTGTTCCATACTCCTCGATCTGCCAATCAAGCCGAAGAAGATCGTTCCAGCAGCACAAAAGGCAAGGTCAAACATCCAGAGTCTTCAAGGCCTGTTCGACCAACATCCAAAGTCTATTCAAGAACTAAGCCAAGTGGAAAACTACCAGAGTATCTTGACGTCCAAGGAGTTCGCTACTATTGGAAGCCTGTTGAAGTTCGGACTAATGTTCATAGTTCTAAATAGTTTATTTTGCTTTTGTTTTGAACTCTCGCCTCGCCCAAAGCGAAGAGATGTTTTATAGGGTTTAGCTTCTAAAATAATTTCTCTTTGTCTTGCCCAAGACAAGTGAGTTTGTATTTTAGGGCCCTGTTTCATATTGTGAATCATAAATAAAAAGCGTTGTTTTGATTCCACATTTTGTGTTTGTTTTCATTTTACCCTTTCTTGGAAATGATAATCCTAAAAACACAATAAAATCTTCAAAAAAATATAATAATGCGCATACATTTTCATTAACTTTTCTAAAAAAATGAAAAAAAAGAAGTTAGTTAATCAAACATAAATCAAATATGCGGATGGACAAATCCATTGATAACTCTCTCTCAACTTTGAAATCCCGGTGAAGTCGCGAGGAAGAAGTTGAAGAAGAGATCCGGATGAGATTTCTCAACCACTTAAGCACGAGGAAAGAATCATTGACCTCACAAAGAGCCTTTGGAAGCAATCAACTTAGGTTAGGAAGACAAAAAGTAAACATCGGAGCTCTACTCGGCAAACGTCAAGGGCAAGCGATAGATCTTCTCAAAGAATACGCGATGTGTTGCTTGGTCCTACCAAGACATCTTAGGGTTTAGATACCGACATCGTGGAGCATTATTTGCCATTAAGAGGAGTGTCCACGGTTAAACAAAGATTGAGAAGAGTTCACCACGATATGGCCGACAAAATCAAAAGGAAGTTCAAAAGCATTTCGGCGGGTTTCCTAGTCACCTACGAATATCCTCAATGGCTAGCCAACATAGTTCATCTCCAAAAAAGACGGAAAGGTCAGAATGTGTGTTAACTACCGGGACTTGAACAAAGCTAGTCCAAAAGATGATTTCCCACTACCGCATATTGACATGCTAGTGGATAGCACTGCAAAATTCAACGTCTTTTCCTTCATGGACGGTTTCTCTGGTTACAATCAGATCAGAATGGCTCCCGAAGACATGGAGAAAACATATTTCATCACGCCATAGGGCACATTTTGCTACAAAGTAATGCCGTTTGGATTAAAGAATGCAGGCGCAACTTACCAAAGGGCGATGACTACTCTCTTTCATGACATGATGCACAAAGAGATCGAAGTCTACGTAGACAACATGATAGCAAAGTCTGACACTGAAGAAGAGCATATAGAATATCTTTTGAAGTTGTTTCAGCGACTAAGAAATTTCAGCTTCGCCTGAATCCTAACAAATGCACCTTTGGGGTAAGATCTGGAAAACTCCTAGGTTTCATCGTCAGTCAAAGAGGTATTGAAGTTGACCCTGACAAAGTCAAGGCTATTCAAGAAATGCCTACGCCACAAACAGAAAGGCAAGTAAGAGGATTTCTTGGACGTTTGAATTACATCTCCAGATTTATCTCTCAAATGACTACTACTTGTGGGCCGATATTCAAGCTTCTCCGCAAAAATCAAGAGGTTGTGTGGATAGAAGGCGCAAAAGCGTTGGCGATATCAAGGAATACCGCCGGAACCACGATATTGATTCCTCGATCGAAGGAAGACCATTAATCATGTATCTTACCGTGCTAGAAGATTCCATGGGCTGCGTGCTTGAGACAACAAGATGAGCCGGTAAAGAGCATGCCATCTACTACTTGAGTAAAAGTTCACAGTTGTGAAACTTCGTTACTCCATGCTCGAGAAAACATGTTGTGCTTTGGTATGGGCTTCAAGCGTCTCATGATACATGATCAATTACACGACTTGGTTAATCTCCAAGATGGATCCAATCAAATCGTCTTTGAAAAGCTGCCTTAGCGGGAAGAATTGCTCGATGGAAGATCTTTGTTATCGAGTATGACATCGATACCATGCTCAGCGGTCAAAGGAAGCATTCTCGCGATCACTTGGCTTATCAACGATCAGCGAATACCAATCTCTCAAATTCGACTTCGATGAGGATGTTATGTACTTAAAGATGAAAGATTGTGATGAACGCTACTTGAAGAAGGTCACGATCTAGAATCCGATGGGGCTTAATTTTTGATGGGCGATTAACGTTTATGGCAATGGAATTGGGCGATCATCATCACTCCGAGGGTTCTCATATCCATTTTCCATGATTGCTATTTGATTGCACCAACAACATCGCAGAATATGAAGCTTGTATTATGGGTATCGAAGAAGCCATCGACTTAAGGATCAAGATCCTTGACATATATGGAGATTCAACCCCTATGATCAATCAAATCAAAGACAAGTATGAAACTCATCATCTTAGTTTGATTCCCTACTGTCATACCCCAAAATTTGCCCTCCTACTTCTCAAGACATTTCATACATCCATACTCGAAGTTCCTCGGGTTGATCAGACAAACCCTCTCCTAGACAATCAACCCAAACTAGGGTTTGGCAATTCTCAGATCAAGATGGACTTCTAACATCTCCAATGGTTATCATGCCTCCTCATATTCTTCAAAGAATCTCCATGTCAAGTTTCAAGCCTCACAAGTCAAGTTTCCTCAGACAATTGCTCAAATGGTTGAAAATTAGTTGTATTGGACAAAAAGTCAACTGTGGTCAACATACAGTCAAACTTCATGATTTTTGGTCAACATCCTCATTTTGAAGTTACATTCATCATTTGATCAAGGGTTGATCATGATTCATCAAGAAAACTCAAGACTTGCTCAAAAGTCAAACTTTCCAAATTAGGGTTTTTCAGTGAAAAGTCAACCAAACTTTGACTGAGCATAACTTCTTCATACTTTCTCAGAAAGTTTTCCACCACCTCTCATTTTGAAGGAAATTCAATTATCTACAACTTCATCTCTCACAAGAATGTTCAAAAAATGCTTCATTTGGAAGGTATGGATCAAAATATTACACGTCCTTTTCAAAGTCAACAAAAAGTCAACATTTTGTTTTGAAGATTTATTGAGCATGGAAACTCCAATTGAGATGAAACCAAAGAGGTTGGTTATAGGACACTTAGAGCTTTCTAAAAAGTCTAAGAACACTCAAAAATATGGAAAATTGAGCAAAATACACCATTCACAAGTTGGGCATTTTTGAACAATTGCACAAAAGGAGATATTTGCCAAAATCCAATTTTTTCCAAATGGGCCTATAATTTTATGATCCAAACTTGATCATAACATTATTTATGACCTATTGATGCTTGGCCATGACAATTTTCTATTTTATTGATTTATTTTTGAATTTAAAACCATTTAATTCAAAATTAAATTATATAAAATATGAAAATAAGATATATTTTCAAAGGGTGAATTTCCATCAAACTTGAGGTCCAAGATAGCCCATGAAACATACCAAATTCGTGCTAGCCTCTCACATGGAAGGAAAATCAAATTTTCAAGAAAATTTGATTCGATTTGAAAGAAATTTTTGCATTCAATATCCAATCTTTTTCCTCTCTTTGCCCTCTCGATTCACTCTATAAATACCAAGCATCTGCACATCAAAGGACATGAAACCTAGCCCATACACCCTTATTTTGTCAAATTTTTCTCAAATTGTCAAAATTGAATTCCAATTTCAGCAGGTTTCAAGGCAAGCTAACCATCCAAACACCTTCACGAGGTTCCAATAATGAAACCATCTCTCACTTGAAGCCAAGCGCGAACTCGATCCCAGCTTGCTCCGATTTGGTATATTTGTGAAATTCAATTTCATTAATCATGCATTGATAGCTGTTTTCATGTGTTTGTTTGTGTTCGGGATGTTCATTAGAATGTATTTGATACCTTACATGCAAGCATACGTAAAATCACAAATTGCCATTGCTAGGGCAGTTTGTGTTCTTTTCTCCTTGTGCTTTGATTTTGGCTATTTGCGGTTTTGACTTGACTTTCAGGAAGATGATCGGCGTTAGGGTTCGGTGGTGACTTCATGACCACTTGACCGCATCGTGGCTTATCGTGGCATCGATTGGCTTCTACGTTATGGCGGGGCCGTGTCTTGACTCTGCGTTGAACTCACACATCCATGACACGTGATCATTCAAAAACAATTGATTTTGGTTTCCTTGACACGAAATGCAAGCTGGCCCAGTGGTTAAGGCGTTGGCTGTGGAAGATTCCCTCAATGGTCTTGAGTTCAATCCCTGGCAAGACCAAACTTTCTTCCTTTTTTGCAAAACTTCATATTTTTCTATTTTATTTTCTTTTAATATTTTCATCCATTTTAATTTATCTTTAATAATTTTTATCATGCATTTAAAAATACCAAAAATATTTATTTTTGCATACACATCAGAAAATGTTTATTTAATTTATAAAATTAAAATTATTATTTTGCATGCATGTTTAATTTAATTGTTAATTTATCATTTAAATAGCTTTTAATTGATTTTAATTATCAAATTAACTCCAAAATTCCCAAAAATTATTTTATCATATTAATGTCATTGCATAAAGCTTTTCTCATTCAAAATTCTTATTTTTACTAACATTTTCATCTTATGCAATATTCTTGAGTTTCAGATTTTCATCTGTTCATAGGTTATCCGTTTGGACAATTTTATCTCTTTTCTTTTCCAATTATGTAATTGCCTATGGGATGTAATAGTTTAATTAGGACTTTTATTCTCCGCACTTTCAATTATGTATCGCCCCAAAGCCATGTAATAGCGTGGGACATTTACTTTCCTTTACTTTCCAATTTAATTTCCGCACCTATAAGCTGCTAGTAATTAGGCGTGTATGGCAAGATTAAAATCAACATAGACCACTCATAATTCCAAGATAACATATCTGAATTTGACACACTCTTTCACACATGCACCCTTAGGGTAATTCTCTCGTTGCCTTCACAATTCAAATGGTCATGTCCCTCGAGCGTAGAGGTATTCTAGCACCGTTGCCTTCAAAACAAATCATCATAGTCCCTTGATACAAAGATCATAAGACCCACGATGTCGCCTCGAATACATGATCTTGACCCTCGATTGTCGCCTACGAAAATGATGATAGTCCTTGAATGTGCTAGGATACTTCCTACAAGTTGCTTTCTATGACCATCCGATGTCCCTTTGAATGTCCTTCTTACATCCAACGAATAGGTTACCTACCAACTAATGGTATGGATAGCACTATTCTAAAGGGCGTAAAATAACACAAAAGCGACCAATTTTGAGTAGGTAATAAGACTTTTAGTTGCTTGCTCAAATCAAATACTTTTTGCACCTCACACTTTTGTCAAAGTTCAAACTCTTTTCAAAAACGAAACATTTCCAAACACTTTGTACACATTCATATATGAATCATTACAAAGTCAAAGCGAAATGCCTTTTCAAAACATTTTTGTCAAACGCACAGAAAGCACAATTTTTAAAGTGATCTAAGAGCAACTAAGAGCCCGTAGATAACTACGGATGGAAAGGGGTGCTAATACCTTCCCTTTTCATAACCTTCTCCCTTACTCAGAATCTAACGAAGGTCTTTTCCTGTTCTTTTCACCTTCCCTTAATTGGATAAAAGAAAAGTCGGTGGCGACTCTTGCTATCCGCATATTTGCGATACAAAAAATCTCAAAGTCAGTTCACCGTATTACAGAACTGGCGACTCTGCTGGGGAGACACCCTAAAAGAGAGAATGCCTTAGGGATTTCTAGACCACCTTTCTTTGCTTTCTTTGACTTGCTTTATCTTTAAGGGTTGCTTGGGTATTATATTTGTGGGGGATCCTACACCCGGATCCGGGTTTCCTTTTAGGTAAGTAGCAATATATCGTCGCGACCGTTAGACGTATATCAAAACGGTCAACATGATGGCTACGTTAGTGTGACACTTTAGATGTCCTGATACTCTTCATTTCCAAGTTGAGGATAGTATTTGGCTTCTGCGTGGTGTCATCAAGCACTAACTAAACTTTTAGAACCTTAATTGACCCATCTTGGCCATTAAAAGGTAGTGAGATGGTGGCTTTGGTCTGAGACTAAGGTTGGGCGATACTCGATGCTACGCTCATTGAGATCAGACTTTTGGGATATTTTCGGTCGACCACTTGGTAGTCGTATTGAAATAAACGCCTACAAGAAAGATCAATGATGTGAGATTCCTAGAACCCGGTTACTATTATAGGACAGGATGAACCAACTCAAACTTTTGGTGGGGTAATCACCTATACCTCATGCAAGCCTTAAACCTAGGCTCATTGTGTGAATTGTTTGTGTGTGCTAAACATGACATCATGACATCATCGCATTGCATATCATATCTAATTATTTCAAGGACCTAGGGATTTATCTTTGCTCTGTTTTGTAGGTATTATGGCTTCTAGAAAGACTATCCGAATCAACTTCATGGGTATACCTTCTCAGCTCAAAGAATTGGTTTCAGAGATTCCCGACCATGCTCAGTTCATCAAAAGACATGGTTATCTGCTTGACTTGGTTCTCTCCGGTTTTGAAGAAGATATGATGCTTGTCCTATTCAGTTCTTCGATCCGAAACACCATTGCTTTACATTCCCAGATTATCAGTTAGTTCCTACCTTGGAAGAGTTCTCTAAGCTACTTGGGGTACCTATTCTTGACCAAATGCCATTCACCGGTTTAGAAAAGGTTCCTAAGTATGAAGACATCGCATCCGCCTTACATCTTAAGCGCTCATACATTGAAGCCAATTGGGAAACAAGAAGCGGAGTTAAGGGTTTACTTGCTAAGTTCTTAATTAAGAAAGCCCGAGAATTCCTCAAAGTTATGAGTTTCCATGCATTCGAAGACATTGTGGCCTTGCTAATCTATGGTTTGGTTCTATTTCCAAACTCGGATCAGTTCATAGATGTCAACGCCATCAAGTTATTCCTCACCCGTAATCTTGTGCCCACTTTACTTGGAGATATCCTACATTCTCTCCACACTCGTACTACTAAGAGACAAGGAACTCTCATGTGTTGTATACCGTTACTTTCCAGGTGGTTTATTTTGCACCTTCCTCCATCAGTTTTGAAGAATGAACAAAGGTTGAGGTGGTCTCAAAGGCTAATGTCGCTCTCTCATTCAGATATCCGTTGGAGTCTTTTCTCTCAAAAAGACTTCACATTCATTGAGCGTTGTGGAGAATTCCCTAATGTACCGCTACTTGGTATAAGGGGAGGTATTACTTACAACCCTTCTCTCGCTCTACGTCAGTTTGGTTTTGCTCGAAGAGATGGTCCTCATGATATGCTTCTCCAAGATATTGTGTTCGACTACAACCACGATCTCGAGTACCGACAAAGGTTCATACGCTTAGGGCATGGTAAAGAAGGCGATACCAAGACTTTGGGGCACGAACTCCATTCCTTGGGAACCTTACCTCAAATGGGTGCGAGCTCGAGCTCAAAACCTCATGATGCCATTCACGCTGTTTTACGGTAATTATGGAACTGTTGCTATAGGTGGCGTACCCTATCTTGTTCTCCATCTTGACATGCCTCTGATTTTGAAGACTTGAAAGATCTTGGATTCAACTTAAAGAAGAAGGATACCTTGAAGCTCGGTGCTATGCAAGTGAGAAGAAAGTGCTAGAGTTGACGAAGCTACTTCACGAGGCGAAACATCAGCGCCTACCTCGGCACCAAGAGGAAGCGCCATGGGAGACTTAGAGCTTTAGGATTTATATGTTTTCTTTTATTGTTTTAAACTATCTTTTGTACTTAAAAGAAAAAGAATAAAAAAAATAAATGTTTGTTCGTGCTTGTTTAACAAATTTAAATCTCTAAGGTCCTTGAAAACATTGCATTGCATCTGCATAAACATCACATATCATGGCATAACATCTCATAACAGGTACATTGAAGATTGGTTTTCTCATTCTCTTGCTATTTATTTTAGCAGAAATGGCTCTTGAACAGACTGTCAAAGATCTTCAGGCTCAGAATGCTCAATTCCAGCAAATGTTCACTAGCTTGGTCCAAGGCCAAGAAGATCTGAAGAAGCTCATCAACAAAAGAAGAAGGTCATTGGTGTTCTCAACATGGGAAGACGCTACAAAGGTGGTCCTAAGGTGGTCGGAGGATAGAACTCTCGAAGGAAGTGTCAAGAATGAGGGAGTGTCAAGGGTGATGGAGAGGCGCCAGCGTGAGTCGAGAAGAGAGAAGATCGCTATGATCATGACCAGTACTCTAATGAAGATGACAAGTACAAGCAACTTGAAGACCGTCTGAATGCTGTGGAAAACCTAAAGATGTCAGGATTGAATTTTGATGATCTGAGTCTTGTTCCTGGTGTGGTGATTCCTCCCAAATTCAAGATTCCTACTTTTGCCAAATATGATGGCATTTCTGTCCAAAATTGCATTTGAAGTCCTATGTTAGAAAATCAATCCCCTGATGAGAAAGTTGTGGATGCACTATTTTCAAGAGAGTTTGTCGAACTCAATTGGAATGGTATTATCGACTAGAGAATGATCGTATCCGTACTTGGGTGACTTAGCGGATGCTTTCTGAGACGATATAGTACAATCTTGAATTGACACCCACTCGCATGCAACTACTGAGCATGTCTATGGGTCGTGATGAGAAGTTCAAAGTATGCTCGAAATGGAGAGATCTAGCGGTGAGTTCAGCCACCCTTGTCCAATAGGGAGTTGGTTGATATGTTTATGGGAACAACGGCAGGCCCATTCTTCAATCATCGATTGGAAATTCTTGACCGGATTCACGGTGATATTGAGGAGAGCGTATTGAAGTGGTATCAAGCGGAAAGATTCATGTAGAGACATCTTCAAATCTGCGAAAAGATCTTTTGGTGGTAAGAAAGAAGCTAATCTTGTATGGTCGGAAAAGCCGAGCCAAGACCGACCGTGCTCAATCTGTAGAGGCGGTTGTGATCTCGATCCTGCATCAGCGCAACCTCGGTGAGACAACAGCGTAGCGAGCAGCGCCATGAAGGCGGTTCGAAGATCAACATGCCATTGTCGCAAGCCTTGCAACACATGTTGAAAGCGGTGATTACTTTGAAGGATCCTCCTCGAGTGTCAATACTTCTTCTCGAGATACAATCCTAATGCTAAATGTGCTTACCATTCCAATAGCCAGACACGACAACGACATTGTTGGGCTCGAAGAACAAAATTCAAGATATGATTGAAGCTAAGGAGATTGAGTTTGATCCTCTGTTGAGACTCGAATGTGATCAACGCCTATGCCTAACCATGACAAGAGTTCCAATCTTTGTTGGAAGATACTTATGTTTTCAACATAGATGACTTGACCGTTCCTTTGATGGTATTAAGAAGAATTTGCTGCAAGCGGTGTCAATCCGGGATGCCCGGAGAATTGCGTTGGTGCCCATACACGATGGTTGTGCTTGGTTAAGAAGGCGTGTCCGATTGCATGATGGATAACAGTAGATACTATTCACGAAACCACATGGAGTCGTGTGAAGACATGTCTAAGAAATTGAAGATCGAAGATGTGATTGAAGCTGTACCATCATATGGGATACCTTGGGGCAGCCAAGTGGAAAGTATGATTACATGGTGAAGTACCTTGTTCGAGAGCTACAAAATTCCTATTGAAGATGTTAAAGCAACGGATGGGAGGCGATTTCCCGAAGACTATCTTGATGTTAACACAATAAGGATTTCCTCTGCTAATCTGTGCCTAGGGTGGCACCTCTCATCATTACTTCTCCGGACCGGTTCCATATTCCTCGACAAAGCTATCCCTTGGAATTATGGGTGATGTTTACTATCATGGCGTCAAGCAAGACCCTCGACCATTGAAGATCTTACGTTGAAGCTACCATTCACGACATTGACAACGTCACCAGATCAAGCAAGGTGACCAGAACCGGAAGAGTGTTCTCTCCAAAGATCTCTCCTCCAAAAGACGCTGCGACTCCAGCTATTCAATCCATTCCCCAAGCTAGAGGGAAAGAACCGGTGACTCACCACTTTCGGAAGTACCAGGAGGAAGTTCTTGAGGACACCTCAAACGAGAAATGGAGAAATCGAAGATTATCAAGAAGAGTAACAACAATGTTGTGGAACAATTGGGACAGACTCCATCCAAGATATCCATGCTTGCTCTGCTCTTGTGCTCTGAGGCTCATGCTAGCATACAGTGAAGTTTAGAAGAATGCTCATGTGCCGCAAGACACTACTTGATCAATTTGAAGTTTGTATTGCTAGCACGGCTGCCAACAACGGCCTAGGCTTCTCGATCTTGATCGACTCCTGGGAAAGAAACACAACAAAGCCTTGCATCTCTGTTGAATGCAAGGGCATTACATTATCTCATGTTTTGGTGGATCTGGTTACTCTGAACATCCTACGAAGGCGCTTTTGATCGACTTGATATTGAAGGGTTGGTTCGAAAGGTGACATAGTTGTGAGAGCTTTTGATGGTTCTAGCGAGCATGCTTGGAAGCTCATTCTACTGTTAAATCGGTTCCCAGACTTTTGATTCCACTTTCTTTGTCATGGACATCCGTCCAACTCTCTTACACTTGGGCGCCCTTGGATACATGGGGCTATTACTTCTACCACCGCCAAGAAGTACCGGTGAAAGGAAGGTTGTTACGATATGGTGAAGAGGAATATATGGTCAGTCATCTACAGTCGTTCCGATATCTCCAGATGGAAGGTGAATTCTTCGAGACTCCCTGTCAAGCTTTTGAAATAGTACCCAGAGTCATGCTTGTTGACTCTCCCGTCACTCCTGAAGTTACACAAGTTTCGCCTAGGATGGCCTCGCTGAAGGATGCTCAAGCTGCTGTTGAAGGAGGAGGTAGTACTATTTGGGGACAACTCCCTGATCTTCCTTTCAAATCTAACAAGACTGGTTTAGGCTTCACCATCAAGGGTCAGAAGATGATACGCCGCGACGCGTGCCGCCAGCGCCTTTCGCATCGGCAGTGGAATCCATGCTATAGAAGACGACAACAACGACTTCGACATCAGCAAGTGGATCTTCCCAACTCCTGACAACAGACTCAGCAATTAGAAGACTGAAGACGTCATACCAATCTCCTTTAGATAGGAGTAATTGCCTTTGTTTTGTTTTGCTTTTCGTTTTCTATGTTTTGAACAATAAACTCTAAAGCCTAGTCCTTGCCCGGGGCATCATGGCTCGTTGTGAGGGTTATTATCTATCATTTGCATATTTTCATTCAATAAAATCGTTGGACTTTTGCATTCAATTGTTGTTTTCTTTCTTTTACTTTATCACCCTTCAAAAGCTATGTGTTTCTTACACCCACCCGTGATACTGCTGAATCACTCCGAATCTAGTTGATATGACTATGCTATTGCTAAATATGACTTGATAATCCGATCTACCAAGCTGAAGGCGAAGGTGAGGAAGATTGTGAAGTCCGGTGAACTTGTCGGGCTACTGACAAGAAGAGCGAGTTATATAGCCGCACGAAGAGCTAGTTGAGGTTGTGAATTTGGGTACTGATGAAGACAGAAAAGAGATCAAGATAGGAGCGGGTCTTGAAAATAGTGTTAAAGAAAGGTTGATTCAGATGCTTTGAGACTACATTGAGGTTTTTGCTTGGTCATACGAAGACATGCGGGTTTAGACATTGATATTGTGGTACACGATTGACAAAGAGGTTTTCTCGGTGAAGTAGAAGGTTCGTCGCATGCGTCCTGAGATGTAAGAGAAAATCAAAGCCGAAGTTATGAAGCAGTTCAACGTCGGTTTCTTAGCTGTTACTTCCTATCCGCAATGGGTTGCAAACGTGGTACCCGTACCTAAGAAGGATGGTAAGGTACGAATGTGTGTGGATTACAGAGATCTGAACAAAGCAAGTCCGAAGGCGATTTCCACTTCCTCATATTGATGTTCTGGTTGACAACACCGCTCAGCACAAGGTTTTCTCCTTCATGGATGGTTTCTCCGGTTATAATCAGATCAAAATGGCTCCTGAAGACATGGAGAAGACTACTTTCGTTACACAGTGGGGTGCTTTCTGCTACAAGGTTATGCCGTTCGGACTGAAGAACGCGGGTGCCACTTATCAGCGTGCTATGGTGACATTATTTCATGACATGATTCATCACGAGATAGAGGTCTATGTCGACGACATGATAGCTCGATCACAGACTGAAGAAGAATATCTTGATCATCTACGGAAACTATTTGATAGGTTGAAGAAGTACAGACTGAGACTTAATCCCAACAAATGCACCTTTGGAGTCAGATCCGATAAACTCCTAGGGTTTGTTGTCAGTGGGAAAGGTATTGAGGTTGACCCCGTCAAGGTTAAAGCCATTCAAGAGATGCGACTCCCGCACGAAAAGGAAGTCGGAGGTTTCTTGGGCGATTGAATTACATTGCGATTCATTGCGCATCTAAGCGCTACTTGTGAGCCAATCTTCAAGTTACTTAAGAAAGATCAAGTAGTGGAATGGAACGACGATTGCTAGATCGCTTTTGACAAAATCAAGGAATACCTACAGAATCCTCCTATCTTGATGCCGCCCGCCGAAGGAATACCTCTTATCATGTACTTGACAGTTTTAGAGAATTCAATGGGGTGTGTGTTGGGGCAACATGGCGAGTGCAGTCGAAAAGAGTATGCAATATACTACCTTAGCAAAAGTTTACCGGTGTGAAACAAGATACTCACTCGAGAAAACTTGCGACACTTTAACTTGCTTTCGCCGACTAAGGCAGTATATGTTGACCCACACTACCTTGTTGATTTCCAAGATGGATCCGATAAAATACATATTTGAGAAACCAGCTCTCTCGGAAGAATAACAAGATGGCAAATGATCTTGACCGAATCGACATCGATACACCTCTCGAAAGCGATCAAAGGAAGTGTAGTAGCCAATCATTTGGCTCATCAACCCGTAGATGACTATCGATCTATGCGTTGAATTTCGAGATGAAGATGTTCTACTAGTTGCGATTGCGAAGAACGGGGACGAGACGGACACGAACAAGGATCCGATGGACCATGGTCTTTGATGGAGCCTCAAACGCGCTTGGCAATGGCATTGGCGCCATCATTACATCCCTGAGGACATACTCCTTTCACCGCAGATTATGTTTCATTGCACTAACAATATGGCGAATCTGAGCGTGCATCATGGGTATCAAAGCTGCTATTGACTTAAGAATCAAGTTCTTACAAGTGTATGGAGACTCGGCTTTAGTGATTAGTCGATTAAGGGTGAGTGGGATCTGAAGCACCGAATCTCATTCCATATCGAGCATGTTTTGAGTTTGATCCCCTACTTGAAGAGATCACTTCAATCACATTCCACGAGAGAAATCGGTTGGTTGGCTACTATGTCGTCTATGTTCAAGTCAGATGGGGCTCCCGGATAAACATTGAGAAGTTTTCATGTGTAGGAAAGCAGTGGACGTATCATGGAAGAGTTACGAAGCGCATTTGGTACCCTCCGGTGGCCATACGATGGCTAAGAAGATTTTGAGAACAGGTTACTATTGGTCCACCATGGAAGCTGATTGTCGCTGCTACGCTCGATCTTGTCACAAATGCTAGATTTATGCAGACAAAGTGCACGTACCTCCAGTACCTCTGAATGTTCTTACTGCTCCTTGGCCTTTTGCAATGTGGGGCATTGACATGATCGGAGAAATCAAGCCCACAGCTTCCAACGGACATCGTTTCATCCTTGTGGCAATTGATTATTTCACCAAGTGGGTAGAGGCAGCCTCGTTCGCATCTGTTACCAAGAATGTTGTGGCTCGATTCATCAAACATAATCTTATCTGTCGATATGGCACTCCCGAAAGGATTATCACAGATAATGGTTATAATCTCAACAATAAGATGATCATCGAACTCTAAACGCAGTTCAAGATCAAGCATCACAACTCTTCTCCTTATCGGCCTAAGATGAATGGCGCTGTGGAAGCCGCCAACAAGAACATTAAGAAGATCATACAGAAGATGACAGTAACCTACAAAGATTGGCATGAGATGTTACCATTTGCTCTTCATGGTTATCGCACTCTGATGCGGACATCAAGGACCCCCTTCTCTCTTGTATCGGTATGGAAGCAATCCTACCCATCGAGGTTCGAGATACCCTCAAGAGTCCTCCGGGGCCGAGTTAAGCGAAGATGATTGGATCCGGACTCGCCTTGACCAGTTAACTTGATCGACGACGACTCGCATCCATGTGTCATGGACGGATCTATCGAGCGAATGATCGAGCATTTAACAAGAAGGTCAAGCACCGAGTCTACCAAGTCGGTGATCTAGTAGTCAGCGCATCATTCTTGACAAGGTGATCGAGGGGCAAATGGACTCCCACCTCGAGGACGTTTGTAGTCAAGGCAGTGTTTTCGGCGGAGCTATGATACTTAGCACCATGGATGGTGAAGACTTCCTACACCTTGTGAGCGAGACATAGTCAAAAATACTACGCATGAAAGAGACCCGCTAGGTCGGTGACCTAGGCAAAAATAAGGGCATCTGGTGAACCAAAGGGTTCGGGCAAAGTTAAGGATATATACAAAACATGTACACCGACAAGTCGAAAACACGCAAAGCGGCTTGGGCAAAAGGTATCGGTGGGCGAAAACCGAAAGGCGGTCTAGGCAAAAGTTAGGGATTTAAGCGTACTACTATGTCTCGTCCAGATCACCTATCTACTTCCAAACTACTATCAGCATTCAAGATTCAAATGGCGAAAATCAATTCACTCACTTTCTCTTGTGAGGAGATGAGATAGTTGAGATATATGAGTACTAGCATAGTTGGAACTTAACGAGATTGTTTCCGCATAGCTTTTTACTTTTCTTGTGTACAAACTACTTGGCCATACGCCACATTTCAAATTAATACAAGTTCTTTCTCTTTACAATTTTTGCTATTGTTGTTTGCATAAAGTCCACCGTTTGCTTTGAATGATTATATGCATCTGACAATAAAAATCTATTCACAAACATTCGAAAAGTGAACATACAAAAGTAATTACTACAGGCTCTAGGAATTGAGATGACGACAAAGGTCACCAAAACATTTTCCCCACAGAGCATGATCCCCACAGAGGTGTCGCTCACGACAAACCTTCCCAGAGTATCTGATAGCCCCGGCGGTGATTCCACTCAACTAAACCATGTTACATCGGTCTCAAGCGATAACGATTCATCACCGAGTATCCCGGCAAAATATCTCTTGACAATCATCACCTCCCGGCAACAGCAATATCCAGACTCAAGACATGGTCAGATAGTGCATCGGAGGAAACCTACATCTTTTATTCCCCAGCCAGAGATTTCAACGGGCTCCAGATCCTTCTAACGGTCTCCGGCAATTATCAAATACTCTCCGGCGAGGTTTATCGTAAGATCGATGAAAGTACCTCCTAGATTTCTCCCCAGCAGGGTCTATGTACAAGATCCTCAACAACGTGTTTCCCGACCTCTACCATCCTCAACAGAATCTAGGCTCAAGACTTGGTCAGATAGTGCACCGGAGGAATCAAGGATATCTTTCTTCTCAGGGTTTCCATCCGTTTCATCCCCAAACAGAAGTCAGGAATCCTCAAAGCAGATCCGCATCTTCCTCAAGATGGATATGTTTTGAAATACCACAACATCTATCATTCATGCATTACTCATGAAAGTCATAATATATGCATATATCATACATACACATTGTCATGCATCATACTTTGCATAAGACTAACAATATTCTATCAAAGTTTCTCTTGTTTTTTCCAAAATAGGTGCAAATCACTTCTAAAACAAACAGGTCCAGGATTAATGCCCGAAGCCAGACGGGAAAACTATCTGAAAGACCGCCCTAGTTGTCCTCCGACAGCTGGTCCAGGATTAATGCCCGAAGCCAGACGGGAAAACTATCTGAACGACCACCCAAGTTGTCCTCCGACAACTGGTCCAGGATTAATGCCCGAAGTCATACGGGAAAACTATCTGAACGACCGCCCTTGTTGTCCTCCGACAACAGATCCAAGATTAATACCCGAAGTCAGACGGGAAAACTATCTGAACGATCACAAGTTATCCTCCGATAACGGGCATTGGATCAATACCCGAAGCACAACAAGGAAGCTATCCACATTTTGCCAACTACTATCCCCTCAGAGTAATCAGCACGAAGATGTATTCTGACGCTCTCTTATTATCAACAGCGACTACAGAGTATAGCGTACGACTCAGTTGCCTTGGATGGCATCTTAAGCCCATCTCCGACTACTTGTCAACACTTCTCCATCTTCAGAATGCTGCATATTTGGTTAAAAACCAATACAAACCAATAACTTCATTCAAAGACAAACACAGAGTCTAACGTACGACTCCCTCCGGATGGCATCTTAAGCCCATCTCCATGCTCCTTTCATTTCCAAAAAACGTCTACATAGCCTAGCGTACGGCTCACCCCCCAGCATCGATCATTCCAGATGGCATCTTAAGCCCATCTCCGTCGGTTCTCCTATCCAGACAACAATCTCGAGTCTAGCGTACGACTCATTCCCCAGCGAAGTCTCCAACTTCTCCAAATGGTATCTATAAGCCCATTCCCGCATCACCAACAGCGAGTGCAAATTTTCAGGTGTACTCGAGTGTTCAATCATCTTTTACCTCCAGGCTACGAAAGGCAAGCATGCCAATCTAACTCTTCCAGTACAAGAAGATTGAACAGGGGCAGCTGTCATACCCCAAAATTTGCCCTCCTACTTCTCAAGACATTTCATACATCCATACTCAAGGATTCCTCGAGGTTGATCGGACAAACCCTCTCTGACAATCAACCAAACTAGGGTTTGGCAATTCTCAGATCAAGATGGACTTCTAACATCTCCAATGGTTATCATGCCTCCTCATATGCTTCAAAGAATCTCCATGTCAAGTTTCAAGCCTCACAAGTCAAGTTTCCTCAGACAATTGCTCAGATGGTTGAAAATCAGTTGTATTGGACAAAAAGTCAACCTGTGGTCAACATACAGTTAAACTTCATGATTTTGGTCAACATCCTCATTTTGAAGTTACATTCATCATTTGATCAAGGGTTGATCATGATTCATCAAGAAAACTCAAGATTTGCTCAAAGTCAAACTTTCCAAATTAGGGTTTTGGTGAAAAGTCAACCAAACTTTGGTGATAACTTCTTCATACTTTCTCAGAAATTTTCCACCACCTCTCATTTTGAAGGAAATTCAATTCTCTACAACTTCATGTCTCACAAGAATGTTCAAAAATGCTTCATTTGGAAGGTATGGATCAAAACATTACAAGTCCTTTTCAAAGTCAACAAAAGTCAACATTTTGTTTTGAAGATTTATTGAGCATGGAAACTCAATTGAGATGAAACCAAAGAGGTTGGTTAGAGGACACTTAGAGCTTTCTAAAAGTCCAATAACACTCAAAAATGTGGAAAATTGAGCAAAATACACCATTCACAAGTTGGACATTTTGAACAATTGCACAAAAGGAGATATTTGTCAAAATCAATTTTTCCAAATGGGCCTATAATTTTATGATCCAAACTTGATCATAACATTATTTATGACCTATTGATGCTTGCCATGACAATTTTCTATTTTATTGATTTATTTTTGAATTTAAAACCATTTAATTCAAAATTAAATTATATAAAATATGAAAATAAGATATATTTTCAAAGGGTGAATTTCCATCAAACTTGAGGTCCAAGATAGCTCATGAAACATACCAAATTCGTGCTAGCCTCTCACATGGAAGGAAAATCAAATTTTCAAGAAAATTTGATTTGATTTGAAAGAAAATTTTGCATTCAATATCAATCTTTTTCACTCTCTTTGCCCTCTCAATTCACTCTATAAATACCAAGCATCTTGCACATCAAAGGACACGAAACCTAGCCCCATACACAACCCTTATTTTGTCAAAAATTTCTCAAATTGTCAAAATTAATTCCAATTTCAGGAGGTTTCAAGGCAAGCTAACCATCAAACACCTTCCAGGGTTCCAAATCGAAACCATCTCTCACTTGAAGCCAAGACTGCCCAGAACTCGATCCCAAGCTTGCTCCGATTTGGTATATTTGTGAAATTCGAATTTCATTAATCATGCATTGTTAACTGTTTTCATGTGTTTGTTTGTGTTCAGGATGTTCATTAGAATGTATTTGATACCTTACATGCAAACATACACGTAGAAATCACAAATTGCCATTGCTAGGGCAGTTTGTGTTCTTTTCTTCGAAACTCATTACACAGGCCGATTCAATACAAATGGATACCACCATTGAATTCGCAGGGGTCGAATTAGGGGGGTAGGGTTCTCCTTGTGCTTTGATTTTGGCTATTTTGCAGGTTTTCGAAAAATAGCTTGCCGAAGAAGATGATCGGCGTTAGGGTTCCGGTGGCTGACTCCGGCGCTGACCACTTGACCGCATGTATGGCGCTATCATGGCATCTGATTGGCTTCTACGTTATGACTGGGGCCCGCGTGCTGACTCTGCGTTGAACTCACACATCCATGACACGTGATCATTCAAAAACAATTGATTTTGGTTTCCTTGACACGAAATGCAAGCTGGCCCAGTGGTTAAGGTGTTGGCTGTGGAAGATTCCCTCAATGGTCTTGAGTTCAATCCCTGGCAAGACCAAACTTTCTTCCTTTTTTGCAAAACTTCATATTTTTCTATTTTTCTATTTTATTTTCTTTTAATATTTTCATCCATTTTAATTTATCTTTAATAATTTTTATCATGCATTTAAAAAATACCAAAAATATTTAGTTTTTGCATACGCATCAGAAAAATGTTTATTTAACTTATAAAATTAAAATTATTATTTTTGCATGCATGTTTAATTTAATTGTTAATTTATCATTTAAATAGGTTTTAATTGATTTTTAATTATCAAATTAACTCCAAAATTCCCAAAAATTATTTTATCATATTAATGTCATTATTTGCATAAAAGCTTTTCTCATTCAAAAATTCTTATTTTACTAACATTTTCATCTTATGCAATATTCTTCCGTTTTCCATTTTCATACATTCACGGGTTATCCGTTTGAACAATTTTTTAGCTTTTCTTTTCCAATTATGTAATTGCCTATGGGATGTAATAGTTTAATTAGGACTTTTATTCTCCGCACTTTCAATTATGTATCTACCCAAAGCCATGTAATAGCGTAGGACATTTACTTTCCACACTTTACTTTTAATTTCCGCACCTATAAACTACTAGTAATTAGGTGTGTATGGCAAGATTAAAATCAACATAGACCACTCATAATTCCAAGATAACATATCTGAATTTGACACTCTTTTCACATGCACCCCTTAGGGTAATTGTCTCTCGTTGCCTTCTGAATTCAAATGGTCATATCCCTCGAGCGTAGAGGTATTCTAGCACCGTTGCCTTCAAAACAAATCATCATAGTCCCTTGATACAAAGATCATAAGACCCACGATGTCGCCTCCGAATACATGATCTTGACCCTCGATTGTCGCCTACGAAAATGATGATAGTCCTTGAATGTGCTAGGATACTTCCACAAGTTGCTTTCTATGACCATCCGATGTCCCTTGAATGTCCCTCTTACATCCAACGAATATGGTTACCTACCAACTAATGGTATGGATAGCACTATTCTAAAGGAACGTAAAATAGCACGAAAATGACCAATTCTGAGTAGGTAATAAGACTTTTAGTTGCTTGCTCAAATCAAATACTTTTTGCACCTCACACTTTTGTCAAAGTTCAAACTCTTTTCAAAAACGAAACATTTCCAAACACTTTGTACACATTCCTACATGAATCATTACAAAGTCAAAGCGAAATGTCTTTTCAAAACATTTTGTCAAGCATACGAAAAGCACAATTTTTAAAGTGATCTAAGAGCAACTAAGAGCCCGTAGATAACTACGGATGGAAAGGGGTGCTAATACCTTCCCTTTTCATAACCTTCTCCCTTACTCAGAATCTAACGAAGGTCTTTTCCTGTTCTTTTCACCTTCCCTTAATTGGATAAAAGAAAGTCGGTGGCGACTCTTGCTATCCGCACATTTGCGATACAAAAAATCTCAAAGTCAGTTCACCGTATTACACCTACAGAGATCATGCAAGACGTTTGTTGACTTTCTTCAACAAAGTTGAACTGCATCATATCCCTCGAGATTAGAATCGAATGGCAGACGCCTTGGCTACTCTATCTTCCATGTTCAAAGTCAACAATTGGAATGATATGCCTAAGATTCATATCAGACGCCTTGAAAGACCTGCATATGTATTTGCAACTGAAGCAGTCTTCGATAATAAACCATGGTTCCACGACATCAAACGCTTCCGTCAAACTCAGGAGTACCCACTCGGGGCATCGTACAAAGATAGGAAAACTCTAAGGAGGCTTTCTAGAAATTTCTTCCTGAATGAAGATGTGTTATACAAAAGAAACTTCGACATGGTCCTGCTCAGATGCGTCGACGGACATGAAGCAGACACGATAATTCACGAAGTGCATGAAGGGTCATTTGAAACCCATTCAAATGGACATACAATGTCTAGAAAAATCTTGAGGCGGGATACTATTGGATAACAATGGAATCGATTCTTTGTAAACACGTCAAAAGATGTCACAAGTGTCAGATCTACGCAGATAAGATCCACGTGCCACCAACTCTACTCAACGTTCTCTCTTCTCCATGGCCTTTCTCCATGTGGGGCATCGATATGATTGGGATGATCGACCAAAAGCGTCCAACGGACATCGTTTCATTTAGTGGCCATTGATTACTTCACCAAATGGGTCGAGCGGCATCTTACGCCAATGTTACAAGACAAGTGGTTGTGAGGTTTATCAAGAACAACCTCATTTCGATATGGAGTTCAAGTAAGATCATTACGGACAATGGATCTTACTTGAACAACAAAATGATGAAAGAATGTGAGGAATTCAAGATCGAGCATCATAACTCATCTCCTTATCGACCAAAGATAAATGGCGCGTTGAAGCGCCAACAAGAACATCAAGAAGATCGTCCGAAAATGGTCATCACCTACAAAGGCGGCACAAAATCGCGTTTGCTGCGCATGGGTATCGTACTTGATGCAGCACTTGAGGGCAACCCCTTTTCTCTAGTATACGGCATGGGCGGTGCTCCCGTAAAGTTGAGATTAGTCAATGAGAGTTCAAGCGACCTCGTGCTTAAAGATTATGTCTTTTCAACGATTCTAGGGGCAAATGGACTCCTAATTACGAAGGCCATACATCGTCAAAAGAAGCTTTTACGGCGGTGCTATGACTCTCATAACCATGGACGATGATGAACTCCGCATCCTGTGAATCTTGATGCGATCAAGAAATACTTTGTCTAAAAACAAAAGAACAGCTCGGTAAGTGAAAACCGAAAAGGCGGCTTAGGCAAAAATAGCGTCTCGGTGGGTGAAAACACGAAAAGGCGGTCTAGGCAAAAATTAGAGACAATAAGCGAAATTATCACGATAGATTGAAAACACGAAAAGGCAATCTATGCAAAATTAAGGATAAAAATGACAAAATAAGCGCATCGATCCGTGCCGTCAATGAAGAAACTTCCATCAACGGATCTTCAATCAAATCTTCTGAAGCAACTAGCACAGTTGGAATTCAAAGTTGTTGGGATAATAACGGTTATTTGCTTTCAATGTAGCATTTTCCCAATAAATTATCATTTCCAACTCTTGTAAATAGCTCATGGAATCACGCCTTTGGCTGATTACCACTCTATCAATAAATTTGAGCCTTGTGCCCATTTGCTTGCAATTCTTATTTTATTCTGTTTTGCAAAATAACGTTTTTTTTGTGAAAATCACTTTTGAAACTAAAAGGTTTTAAATGAATTTTTACTTCAAAACTTTGAAATAAAAGCAAAATTTTCCTTTGAACTATGAACACAGAAGGAACTTCAACAGTTTTCTTCATAAAAATATGTTTCGATCTCTGAAAGATAGAACAACTGCTACAGAAATCTTCTTCTCCTCCGCAGAGATCATCAAAGGACGGTGTTCTTATAAAAAAAAAAGAATTCCCAACAAAGTTGCCAATGAAATGCCTTTTTCGGAAAGTTTAAAGCATGCAACTCATGTTCATCATCAGTAACGTCTACACCCTTGTTGCAGATTTTGCTGAGTATTTGTTTGAACTGTGACGTAGTCCTTTTCCCAAATATCCCTTTTGTTGTCTTGTCAAGTATCGTCAGCATGCATATGACATTCATCATTCATACATAATAGCATCATTAATACATTCCTGTATTTCTCAAATGTTTGCTTCAACATCACTTGTTTAGGTTGCACTGATTCCCAAAAAAAAAACAAGTGTGGGTATGTCATCTCTCGATGAATTATCCTCAGCAGAAAAATACATTTTCTCTATCATGTTCCCAATGAGAGCATTCCTCCTTGGGAACAAAGTCTTGATTATTGTTTCTTTCGGTTCATTCTGGATGAACCCGTCTCTGACCAACTCAGGTTTAGATTTCACAAAAAAAGTCTACCTACAAAACAATAAGCAATAGCCTCGTCATCCAAGCCGCTTATTTCCTTTTCATCTTGAAACTTGTCATAAATGATTGTTCTTCTCAGCAAGTTCAAATTATGAAAGTTCAAGAAATCTCCATGATTGTCTTTGTCTAAAGAAAACTGTGTCTTTTCAATCAAAATGCCCGCATCTTCTCAAGAGAGAGATCCCGGCAAGATTATGGCGAGAAAATAGAAACTCGTTTGAGATCTATTTCCATCATTATCATTATTCACAAAATTTGAATATTGATATTTTTCTCAAGAATTACCTTGTTATAGTTATCACTTCGCTGATAATTTGTAATATCTTCAGAACTCGTTGCCATAAACTATCACAAGGCTGATAATTGGTAATATCATCTTCACTTACCTTAAACATTGTCACAAGGCTGACGGAAGGTAATTTTCTCGTTTCCCAAAGCAGATATTCACGTGCATTGTGAATCTATTTTCCCGATGGAACAAATTGCTTGTTTCCCAACCAGCGAGTTCTCTTTTCTTAGACAGTTGAGTCATCCTCACAATCTTTCCCCATCATATCAATCTTTGATATCTCTTGGGTAATCTTTTTGCAATCATTTTGCATCATCTGCATTTTTTGGTATCTTAGGTCCAAAATTTGCGTATTCTGATATTTAAGTCTCTTCACACCTATCGAGACGAAGATCTTCATCTTCATATCTCAGGTTAAAGAAACTTAAATAGGGGCATCTGTCATACCCCAATTTTTGACCTAATATACCACCTTACATTTGCATTCTTGCATCACTAACGATTCGAGCAAATTAATCGGTGTGACTTCTACGGTCAAAATTAGGGTTTCATCAATTTTCATCGATTCGAGGTAATCAATTAGGGTTTGAGTTTCACTCACCTCAATTGATCTATCTTAATCAAATCATCAACCTCGATCTTGGATATCCAATTTTTTCTCATGATCTATCGAGGATCGACCAATTAGGGTTTTTATCGAGATAAACAATCGCGATTTTTGATCAATGAATGACTTTTTGCCTAGAGATTGATCTTCCTATCATCAATACAACATGTTGACCTAATTTACGGATTCAAAACATCACGAGTTCACATTTTCATCGTCAATTTACGGATCATCGATGAAATTTCATCTGCCTTGAAAAGTCAAACTTTGACTTTTGGTCAACTTTTCAAGATAAAACTTTTCAATCATCAAAATACTTCAAATGATCCATCATGATCATAAAAATCAAGAAATTTGGAAAAGTCAACAAAAGTCAAAATTTTCAACACTTAGAAAAATTTTCAAGTGTTAAAATTTCACATTTTCCTACTTTCATGGCAATTTTCACATAGGGTTTAGGAAGGTTCCTTTTGCATTTATGGCAAAATGACTTTCTTGCCCTCTAAGGCAAGTTGTCCAAATCCAAGCCAATCTTCCTTGCTTGCTAATCTGATTTTTTGACCTATAAATAGAGGTCATGTTTGCCATTTGAAACCACACCAAAGCTATGCCAAAACAAGCTTTCTCTTTTCTTTCTTAAATTTCAAGTAACATAGTTCAAAGTGAGAATTCTTGCATTTTTCAAAACTTGTGAAAAACCATGAGAGATTTGGTGTCTAACATGTCTTAAAATCAATATGTAACTGGTTTGAAACTTAAAATGAACACAAGAATCATTAAAAAACAGAATTGCTTTTCATATTTCTAAACTTGTAAAAACTGCCTTAAACTTCAAACTATTAGTTTGGCTCGAGCAAGTTGTGTTTTTTTTCAAACATCATCAACATACTCCATATGGATGATACAAACCATCACTTTTGATCTGTAACACCTCCAACACGCATTCGAGTTTCATTTCAAGCATATGCAAGTGGACTTGGTTGGAATGATCCGAGCAATTTCGAGCAAGCGGACCATCCTCACATCTACCATAAGGTTCACTGGTGCTCCAACAATCCTTAAACATCAACTATAACAGGTCCTTTAAAGATTTCGATCTCAGCTTCAAGAGGTAAGTGACTCAACTTCGAACTCCTTGATTTCTTATTTCCAGCTCAAAAATGGCTTGGCCGTTTTGTTTCGCACCTTCACGATCATTAACCTAAACTAATTGCTTGAATCCATGTCCATACACGATTTCAATTTGATTTTAAAGAACTAGGGTTCTTCGTGTATTCGGAAATTTAATCATGTTAAACTAAAAATAAATGAAATTAAACCACATCATCATGTTCCTGGTTCAATTTCGATCAAGTTTGATGTTTCCATCATCCATTTTCATTGAGAAACAAAGGATCTGGGCTTGAAGAAGGATCGAGGAAGAAGAACAAGCGGTCTTGCGCGTTTTTCAAATTCAAATAAAAGTTTATAATATTATAACATGGTTTGAGATAAATACACGGATGTATTGCCCGTGATTTCCACTCCTCTTAACACTTTGCCTTGCCACGCCTTCCCAATGGTCCGGGTTCGAGTAGCCTCGGGACCATTTTATAAACTTTTTGTTTTCTCTTTACATTTTTCAAACTTTGACTTCTTCAAAACCCAAAACTCCTCATTTTGAGGTGATTTTTTACACTTGTCATTTAACATACCTATTTTAGCATAGTGTCAAAAATTTCAAAAACTTTCTTTTGATTATATTTTTATCGAGCCGAAAGCGATCGTTTGAGTACTTTTCAAAGCACTTTCAAAGTTTCTTTCAAACTTTGAAGCCGAATCTTTTCCAAACTTCTTGTAAGTTTACTTCATCTTTCAAAAAACACTTTCAAGATCTTTTCAAAACTTTTCAACAAACTTACACTCTTTTTCCATGATCGATCCAATTTGAAGATAAAACCGAACTCGTTTTTTTCTCGAAGTTCTTAACCGATCATGGGCCTCCCTTACGGTGTAAGTCCCAAAATTCTTTTATGTACATAATTATTTCCTTGTACATATCAATTCTTTTATGTACATACCAATTTTACTTGTACATGAATACCATTGGTATTAAAAGGAGCATTATACAATTGCTTTTAAACCAATGGGCCTCCCTACGGTGTAAGTCCCAACCCTCCTATGTACATCCACCTCTCCTTGTACATAAATACTCATTCGTGTACATATTTACTTCCTTGTACACATTCAAACTTGTAAGTAATCAAGTTACGCTCGTTTTAAACGTTCGTTTTACACATACTTGTTTATATAAACTCTTGTAAATAAACATCATGCATTTGTTTATATTTCCTTCATAAACTCCTGTGAATAAACTTCATATACTTGTTTATATAACTGTCTGGTTATAACATAACAACTAGTCTAACCATTAAGTTCCCCACAGAGTTATCCTCCTCTTGGGCTTCGTACAAGATAACTCATTCATCTGAGTTAGCCTCCTCTTAGGCTTCATATAAGAAAACTCATTTACTGAGTTTAGCCTCCGCTTATGCTTCATATAAGACAGCACTCCCCTGCTGAGTCAGCCTCCTCTTGGGCTTTGTTCAAAAGAACTCCTCATTAAGTTTAGCCTTCTCTTGGGCATCAAACAAGAAAGAGACCAGGAAATCTCTTAACAGCCTCCTATTGGGCTTCCAATACAAAGAATCACCCGCGCTAGGATAGAACCCAAAGAGTATAATTTCCCGGTGAAATTGCTCTTAATCCTAAGAGGATGGTTTCCCGGTGAAATCCCTCTTAAAGCCAAAGCCAGACATACCTTATAGCTTCCTCTTGAGCTTCATACAAGGACCCTCGATGACCCTCGATGACCCTCGGAATGCCTCCTTTTGGGCTAACAATACAAGGACCCATAGGCTTCTTAAAAGCATCCCCTAATCCAATCAATTTCTCCTAGAGATTTAGACGCTTATCATCTCTATGGAAGAAGTATCTCATCTATCACATCACATACAATCAAATAAACTTTTCAAACTCTTTTAAAAAAAAACATCTCTTAATCATAAGTGGTAGCGCTTGTACACTCAAGCAAAACACCAATGCTTACAATTAAAAGATTCAATCATTTTCAAAAACATCTTTCTTAAACTCGTAAGTGGTAGCGGCTTGTACACTCAAGCAAAACACCTATAACTTACGATGAAAGATTTCAATCAATCAACCTTTCAAAATGTATGTGATGAAATAGATTAGATACATTTTCATTAAGATGACATTTATCGTGTCTCTAATAACATCCGTTGCTTCCACTAGCATAAGTGGGAACTACGATTGCTCTGACTTTCTCAACATCCTTTTGAGAATACGTAGGCACAAGGTCTCATCCTTGCCGAGCAAATTTCTTTCTCCCTCAAACCAAATAAACCATAGATCCCTTTATATCCGAGCTACAAATGCTCTGATTCCCATTAAGGGATATGTATGCAGAAGATCCCAATGATCTTTGCGAGCATAATAATAACAAAACCTAGGATCCCACATAATCTACCTTTCTTAAAATCCAAAGGAGAAACTTTCCCAATCATAGAAATAGCAATTAAAACACACAAACATATCAAACATGTTCATATATAAAGCTATAGATAACTATATATATTTAGGGTGCTCCATCTATTCCCTTTATATAACAAACCCCCTTGCCCGGAATCTCCCCAATGCATTACGTCTAGTTCGCGCTAGTCGTAATGCATATCATATCAATTGAGGGTATTGCAATTTTCCCCTTTTTCATAATCATTTTTCTTGTGTTGGAAATAATAAAGCTTGATGCTCGCGGAATCTTTATAAACAAATCAAAAGAGTAAATCGTTTCGAGCCAGAGAATCCGAATTCAGATTCGATTCCCTCGCGCGTCACTTTTTAACGCGAACACATCTCCAAGTTGCAGTTAATATGCTGAGTGTCGTTACTGGAGAAAGGGAGGGAGGCTCACAGAATAATTCGTACAAATAGGGCTCCCGCCAGCGGGATAAGCAAGACAATGATAGCTTGGAATTCAAGTCATCACACTTGAGCTTCCAAATCCTTAAATACGATTATAGAGGTTTTTCCTACAAGAAAATTTGGCGCCCACCGTGGGGCCTCGATGAAATTAATCCTAGGCCACCACATACAGACGTGATAACACAATGTCAACAACTTCACCGACTGATCCACCAGATTCGGCTCAGTTGTTGGCTATGATCGATGACCTGCGTCAACATAACGACACTCTACAAGATAGTGTGCAAGCTCTTCAGCAGAAGATTTTGGACGAAACAGAGGAACAAGAAGCAGAGCTTTTGGAACCACAACCCCTGTCCCAAGCTATCTGGGAGGATGTTGTCCCTGAGAATTTCAAGCCCCCGTCTTGGCAACGTACGACGGGAAGTTTGACCCTCAGGAGCACATCATTTAGGTTAATAATATGATGGCACCAATTGGAGCAACAGATTCCCTCAAATGTAATTTAATGGCTGGAACGTTCATGGAATCTACCATCGTAAGGTGGCCAATACTTCTCTTTTCAATGTTAGGCAGCGTCCTGCAGAGTCGTTGCGTGATTTCATGGCTAGGTTCAATGAGGAGACCATAAAGGTTTCACATGCTAACACGAAAATCTTTGTGGAGGCATTTCAGCATGGGCTCAAGGCCGGCTAATTCAATGAATCTTTGGCTTAGAAGCCGGCTAAGAGTATGGACGAGATTATCACTCGGGCAGAGTGTTATGTGAAGGGGGAGGAGAGCAACATGGAAAAGAGAGCCCGAGATTACAACGAGAAGGGTATTAGGCGAGATGATTGAGCCGAGCAGAAGTCTCGACCACGAGATCACACGGAGGTCAGAGAACGCACCCGCGACAAACACCTTCAGTCCCGGGGGTATCCGGCCTCAAAGCCCGAGAAGTCTTTTACACCCCTGAATGCCAGGAGAGAGGACATTCTCCGTGATGTAAACCATTTGAACTTGCTTCCCAGGCCTTGGAGACCTCATACAGCCAATGTGGTGATGAGGAAAGATTTAGAGGCTTGGTGCAAGTACAATTTCATAAGAGGACACACGACAGAGGCCTGTGTCCATCTGCGGAGAGAAACTGAAAAGTTGATCCAAAGGGGCAAGTTGTCGTCCTATGTGATGGATGACACTAAGAAGGCTAACAAGCGTGGTCCATCTCCGAAGAGTGAGTCGGCTTCTGATTCACGATCTAAAAAGAGGGGAAAGGCTGGGGAGCAAGTTAAGGAAGAAAGAGCAGCCCGACATACGCTCAACATTATCTTTGGGGGGTTTGCTGGTGGTGGATCTACTAGTGCTGCTCGGAAGAGGAATGCGCAGGGAATTGGGCATGTAGCCCGGATTGGGTCGTCTAATGAGGAACCTGGGGTGATATCTTTTTCACGTAAAGATGCCAAGGAGGTCTTGCCTCATGAAAATGACCCCATGGTTATTGAAGTACAAATCGGGTGGGGGGTGCAGTCTTGATTGATCTGGGAAGTTTTGCTCATGTCCTTTATTGGGAAGCCTTCAAGGGGATGGGTTTTGATCTAAAGGAGTTGTTTCCCTTTAGTGGGACCCTGGTTGGTTTCTCTGGTGAACAGGTTCAGGTTTTAGGTTATCTTCCAGTTCTCACTACTTTTGGGAATGAAGAAAATGCTAAGGGTGACCGGGTTTGGTACTTGGTAGTCAATGCTTCGTCACCTTACAACATCATCATTGGACGTCCTTCGTTCAATGCACTTGAGGCAGTTTTGTCAACCCTGTATATAACAATGAAGTATCCCCTAGGGAATGGTCGCGTTGGGGTCATCCGGGGTGATCAGGGTCTAGCTTGGAAGTGTTACAAGGATAGCATGAAGATTAAGAAGAAGTTAGTTCCGGCAGAAGACCCCGTAGAGCATAAAGTCAACATGGTCGATATTGATCAGGGGAGGACTTTAGAAGATAGTTTGACTCCTCAGGAAGAGACCAAGGAGGTTCAGATCGGGTCCTTGTCTTTAGAAGTCACACATATAGGGACACAACTTTCTGTAGAGGAAGAAGCCGAGATAGTTCAGGTATTGAAACAGAACCTAGATCTCTTTGCCTGGAAACCTTCAGACATGCCCGGGATAAGCCCAGATATCATGTGTCATCATTTGGCTCTAGATCTAGAAGTGAATCCGGTGTCTCAGCGGAAGCGTAAGATGGGTGAAGAAAAGAGAAAAGTTGTTTCAGACGAGGTGGGAAAGTTAATCAAATCCAGGTTTATTAATGACGTGTAGTATCCAACATGGTTGTCCAATGTAGTTATGGTGAAGAAGAAAACTGGAAAATGGAGGATGTGTGTAGACTTCATTGATCTCAATAAGGCGTGTCCAAAAGACCCTTACCCTCTTCCGCATATAGATCATTTGATTGATGGATCCTCCGGGTTTCGTCTTCTGAGTTTCCTGGATGCTTATTCAGGGTACAGTTAAATCAGGATGAACCCGGCCAATGCTTCGAAGACGACTTTCATGACGGATCATTGGGCAGAACATTGAGGTCTATGTGGATGATATGGTAGTGAAGACTGTGGCAGGAAGTAGGCATGTGGCTGACATAGAGAAGACCTTCGCTGCTATTCGGAAGCATGATATGCGCTTGAACCCGGATAAATGTACGTTTAGGGTGCAAGCCGGGAAGTTCCTCGACTTCATGTTGACAAGTCGGGGAATCAAGGCTAACCCGGATAAGTGCCAGTCGGTCGTTGATATGAGAAGCCTGGCCACGGTTCGGGAGGTGCAATAACTAACAGGCCGTTTGGCTGCATTGTCTCGTTTCTTATCTTGTGCAGGTGACAAGTCAATCCATTTCTTCTCAGTTATCAAAAAACGAGCAGAGTTTGAATGGACCGAGGCGTGGGAGAAAGCGTTCCTGGAAGTAAAGCAGCTCTTGTCAGCACCTCCAGTGTTGACCTGGCCAAAGGAGAATTCGCAGCTGGTGTTATACCTTGCAGTGTCAGATTGTGCAATCAGCTCAGTTCTGGTTCAAGTGATAGAGGCAGGTGAGCGCCCGGTGTATTTGTCAGCAAGGTGTTAAAGGGAGTAGAACTTAGATATTAGAAGATTGAGAGGTTGGCATTGGCTCTTGTGACAACTTCCCGGAAATTGAGGCACTATTTCCATGGGCATCCTATGTTGGTAAAAACCAATTTTCCTTTGAAGCAAGTGTTCAAAAAGCCGGATCTGGCAGGAAGAATGGTGTCTTGGGCCGTGGAGTTGTCAGAGTATGATATCAACTTCAGTCTGTGTACTAGTGTGAAATCCCAAGCTTTGGCCGATTTCACAGTGGAATTCACTTCCCCGCCCGGGGTAGATTCGTCTCCGAAGTGGATCTTCTCTGTTGATGGATCCTCAAATTTGAAGGGGGGTGGTGCGGGAGTAGTCCGGAGGGACCTGGCGAAATGGTTTTGGAATACTCGTTGCGATTTGGTTTTCAGACGAGCAATAATTAGGCCGAGTATGAGGCTCTTCTAGCTGGTTTGAGGTTCGCTTTGGAGGTCAGAATGACCCACTTGCTGGTCCGGACAGATTCTCAGCTCGTGGCCGGCCAGGTGGGTGGGACTTTTCAAACAAAGGACCTCATTTTGATGAAGTATGTGCAGCAAGCAATGTCATTGTGTAAGAGGTTCTAGGTTTTCGAGATTTGTCATGTTCCGAGGGAAGAAAACACTCGGGCTGACCTCTTAGCTCGTTTGGCTAGTTCTAAAGGTTTTGGCGTGAATAAGTCAGTGATACAAGAAACGTTGTCTTTGCCCAGTATTGAGAGGGAAGAGACCCTAGTAGTTGAGGAAGAGGACGGCTGGATTACACCGATCATACAGTATCTTCAACAAAACATGTTACCGGAGGATAAGGAAAGAGCCAGACAAATTAAGAAGATCTCAGCCAGGTTCGTGATGGAGTCAGGTAAGTTGTATAGGATGGGGCGAGCAGCTCCGATGTTGCATTGTGTGGCTGAAAAAGATGTTGCTTAGGTACTGAAGGAGGTCCATGAGGGTGTCTGTGGGAACCATGAGGGTGGAAGGTCTTTGTCTAGCAGAATTTTACGAGTTGGGTATTACTGGACTACGTTGATGAAGGATTGTATTCAGTTTGTGGCCCGTTGTGTGAAATGTTAGACGTTTGCACCTGGTATCCATACTCCAGCTGAGTTATTACATGTTGTTTTGATCCCATGGCCTTTCTATCAATGGGGGGCTGACATCCTAGGGTCGTTCTCAGTGGCGTCGGGACAGTTAAAGTTTCTCATTGTAGCTGTGGATTATTTTACTAAATAGGTGGAGGCTGAGGCTGTATCTCAAATATCAGTAGAGCGTGTGCGCCATTTTTATTGGAGAAACATCGTCTACCATTTTGGGCTGCCTCGGGTTATTGTTTTCGAAAATGGTACTCAGTTCGCAAGTGCTTCGGTTGTGGAGTTCTGCAAGGAGCTCGGGATAACAAATAAGTTCATTTCTGTAGAACATGCACAAGACAACGAGCAGGCGGAGTCAGCTAATAAAGTGATTCTGAATGCAATAAAGAAGAAGTTGGATGCTGTTAAGGGGTTGTGGGTGCAGTGCCTTCATGAGGTTCTGTGGGCATACCACACCACAGTCCACTCAACAACTCGGGAGATATATTTTAGAATGGTTTTTGGTACTAATGCCATGATCCCAGTGGAGCTCACTTTGCCATCTTGGAGGCGAGAACATTTTGAGTAAGAGATCAATAATCAGGATTTGGATGTTGAGGCCGATCTGGTGGAGGAAGTGAGAGACTCAACACATGTTAGGGAAGTTACTACTAAACAAAGGATGGCGCGACGTTTTAATTTGAAGGTGAAGTTGCGTGGATTTGAGGTTGGGGATCTGGTGCTTAAGAAAGTGACGGATCCGACCAGGAAGGAAAAGTTAGATCCCAATTAGGAAGGCCCGTTTAGGGTGTTGGAGAAATTACGCAATGGAGCTTACAAGCTGGAGACATTGGAGGGTGAAGAGATACCTAGGACCTGGAATGTAGTTAGTCTTAAGTTCTATTTCAGTTAAATTATATGTAAGAATAATGGTGTACTGTTTTCCCCTAGGCAAGGGCCGGGGTTTTTAATGAGGCACCTTAAGATTATTATCTGGCTTGTAAAATGTTTGGAAGAGGAGCCACACCTCGACAAAGGTTACAACCTCGCCAGGGCTCTATTCCGACTCGGATTAACCCGCTAGGGGCTCTGTACCTAAGGTCACAACCTCGCCAGGGCTCTGTTCCGACTCGGATTAACCCACTAGGAGCTATGTACCTAAAACTTAAGGTTTCAACCTCGCCAGGGCTCTGTTCCAACTCGGATCAACCCGCTAGGGGCTCTGTACCTAAGGTCACAACCTCGCCAGGGCTCTGTTCTGACTCGGATCAACCCGCTAGGGGCTCTGTATCTAAAAGCTTAAGGTCACAACCTCTCCAGGGCTCTGTTCCGACTCGGATCAACCCACTAGGGGCTATGTACCTAAAACTTAAGGTTTCAACCTCGCCAGGGCTCTATTTTGACTCGAATCAACCCGCTAGGGGATCTCTACCTAAGGTCACAACCTCGCCAGGGCTCTGTTCCGACTCGGATCAATCCGCTAGGTACTCTGTACCTAAAACTTAAGGTTTCAACCTCGTAAGGGCTCTGTTCCGACTCGGATCAACCCGCTAGAGGCTCTGTACCTAAAACTTAAGGTTTCAACCTCGGTAGGGCTCTGTTCCGACTCGGATCAACCCGCTAGGGGCTCTGTACCTAAAACTTAAAGTTTCAACCTCGCCAGGGGTCTGTTCCGATTCGGATCGACATGCTAGGGGTCTATGGCAAAAACTTGGGTCAAGAATGTTTTGTTTAAAGGAGGTCCGGTTTGAGGCCATGAGCACTTAAAATTCCGGAGTTTTCTCTGCGTGAATAATGGGTTATGTGCTTAAAAGCCTTCATTGCATGGCGCACCGTGTGGCTTGGGGGGGCTAATAATACGGAATAAATCTGTTCACGAGGTTCAACATGCAGATAAACATTTTTTGATAATGAAAAACATGCAGCATTAATAAAGGCCCAGAGGGCAAATGTTAAGAAGTACAAAGTGCATCCTTCAAAGGGGATGACTAACTACATACTGAAATAGTAAAAGATAAAAGGGAATTAGGCATTGGGGTGAGTGGTGTCCATGTCATCATTTTCTTCGCTCAGTGTGGTATCACTGTCGCCGTCAACTTCCACTAACTTCCCATTAACAATAGACTTGAAAAAATCAACCTCCGAGATATCCAGATCTGGGTACAGGCAAGAGACTTGAGCTTTTGCTCGGTCGAAGGTCATATCTCTGGCATTCAGTACATCCATCCGAGACTTATCCAGAGCATCTTGCAGGTCAGAACGGATCTTCTCTGAGTCTTGAAGTTTGGTGGACAACTCATCTGCCAAAGTCTTCATCAAGGAAAGCTCCTCTTCCAAAGCTTTGATCCTGTTATCAGATTCAGAAGTCTTTTCTTCCAAAGCTTTGATCTTTTCATCAGATTCTGAGGCTTTGGTTTTAAGGAAGGAATTTGCCTCATTGAGAGTTCTCTCGTTCTCGGCCAATATTGTGATTTCCTTTTCCAAGTCGGAATCCTTCTTTTCTACATCGTCACCAGATTCGAACAGGCTTCGAGTTAGCACAACACATCTCATCAAGTATGAGCTCAGGTGCTGTGTGATCTGTTGTGGGCCTATATTTCTCAATTTGTTAACATGCACTGTGGCGTTGAGATGGTCATACAGAAACTTGATACCATCGAAGTCGGCAGACCAAAATTTGTTTTCAGTTGAGGCCCCGGCTTGAGCTATTGCCAGGGTCCTTCAGCAGGTTAGAAACTTCCCAGTCTGCCTGGATTGTTTCATTTCCCATTATAGTTTGAAGCTTTTTTGGAGTCGGTTTACTTGTTGGCTCGGGCTCGGAGGGACGCTTGACCGGGGAGGCAGTTATCACAACACTTTCCAGCACGTTCGCTTTGGATGTTGTGTTTTTCTTCTTCTTTGGGGCCCGGATTTCCAGGCCGGCCAAGTTTGATTTGGTCTCGGAGGTACCTCCATCGTTCACCCGGGAAGCCCGAGCCACCACCATTAACTTCTTCTACTCTTTTACGGACATGTTTGTCATTTTCTCTGCAATCAAAGAGGAACATAAAGGAATTAGCCAAATAAAATGAAATTTATTTGAAGAAGTCTAGTAAAGATGCTTACCTAGGAAATCAGGAACTTCTTTTGGGGTAATGCTAGTAAGTCCTTGACCCTAATTGGCCGGAAGGAGTCCAAAACTCTCAAAGATAGGGTCTCGGATTCGCTCAGACTGTCATAATCAAAGCCAGAAATAGGTAATTGGTTATTGGTCCAGTATAGGGGAAACTTGTGGTGCCCGTGACGGGCACCATAGATGATCTGGGGACACCGGGGACCGCACCTAATTCAGAGAAAACGTTCTTTGTAGCCTTTAAAATTGGATGTGAAGTCCTGCAGAAAGCTTCTCTTTGGGATACCGCTGATGGCAACCCAGCTTCCGGGATCAGCACTTTTTATTTCAAAGAATGAAAAGAATAGACCAACAGTTGGGGCTATCATGAGAGCTTGGAAAATTATTTCGAATGCCCTTATGAACCCCAGTGTGTTGGGTCGGAGTTGAGAGGGCGACATTCATGAGTACGAGATGTCGGTTGATCGAGAAAAGAATTGTATGTTCAGCTCTTCTACAACCCCAGCATAGAAATAGAACCATTCAGGGTTTACCCCTTTGGGGCGGGACATGCAAACATTTTCTCCAGTTTCGCAGGGTTCCAAGATAACATCATCTTTGTTCCCTGTGGATGAGATGTTCTAGAGGGAGTGTAGGGTAGCAATTTCCATGTCATTTATCAGACTTTGTTTGAAGCCTAGGGCTTCTCCTATGAGCAGTTGGTTGGTTTCCATTATGAGCTCCACAAAACCTGAAGAGTCAGGGTCAGAATCGCTATCAGAGTTTAGAACTTTAGAGTTAATCTTGTTCATAACCCTTTCTAGTTATGCTACCCTTTGAGCGTCTCTCATTTCTTGCATGCAATCTTCCCATAAGATCCTACATTCATCGCTACTTAAGTGTTTTCTATGCCCTAGTTCATTGCACTCTCTAATGATCACCATTCTAAATTGGAAAAATAAAGAAAGAGAATAGAAAGGGAATACAGGTGGTGATCGAAGAGCTTGTGAAGATTTGAAGCAACGAAACAACGCGAAGGCAGAGAGGTTTAAATAAGGAAGTAGGGTTTTTTGAAGAGGAATAGGCGCGTTATAAAAGGAAAAGAGGAGGAAGAAGCGTGTAGGTGGTTATAACCTACTTAAAGGTAATTATTACGCCTATGGGTGACTGTTCAGTTGGAGAGTGTGGTCACGTGTTAGAGGTCGGCATGCCGAGATACATCTCATCTTGGGCTTATGATTTTCAATTATTTGATCATACGATCTCAAGACATGAAATCGTATGGTCAAGGGGCTTATTATCATGCTTAAAAGTCCTAGCCGATATGTGGTGACGGGATCGAGTTGGTGAAGGTCGAGATGGAGCCAGTGGGCGAATGATCGAGTTTGGGATTATCCCAAAAGAGGTGATAGGAGCGGTGTGAAGCCGGGAATGTATCCGATCATGCGTCCTAGGGACCAGCCCGAATTGAGTATAAGCGTTACGGTTTGGAGTAATTGGTGCATTGATTCAGTGATGGACGTTACGTTGGGAGGTTATCATTGCCTGAAACGACTGATGCTTCATCTCCAAGTTGTAGTTAATGTGCTGAGTGTCGTTACTGGAGAAGGGGAGGGAGGCTCACAGAATCATTCGTATAAATAGGGCTCCCGCCAGCAGGATAAGTAAGACAATGATAGCTTGGAATTCAAGCATCACACTTGAGCTTACAAATCCCTAAATACGATTTTAGAGGTTTTTCCTGCAAGAACAAAAAGCATACCAATCTAACCCTTTAGGTACAAGAAGATTGAACAGGGGAAACTATTATGCCCCAAAATTTTCCATCCTATTTTTGAAGTCAATACTCATCTCCATACTCAAGAGTTCCTCAAGGGTGGACCAGATGAACCCTCTCCTAGGCAATCAACCCACAACTAGGGTTTTGATTCTATCAAGTCAAAAATGATTTCTATTGTCTCAAGTGGGCATCATGCATCCTCACATGTCTCAAAGCATCACCGTGTCAAGTTTCAAGCCTAATAGCTCATGTTTGCTCATTCCATTGCTCAGATGGTTGAAAATCAATTGTATTGGACAAAAAGTTAACTATGGTCAACATAGAGTCAAACTTCATCGTTTTTGGTCAACATCAAGGTTTTTAAGCCACATTCATCATTTGATCAAGGGTTGATCATGATTCATCAAGAAAATTCAAGGAATGGTCAAAAGTCAAAGTTTCTAAATTAGGGGTTTTTGATAAAAAGTTAACAGAACTTTGACCAGGCATAACTTTCACATACTTTATCAAAACAATTTCCACCAAAGATAATTTTGAAAGGAATTTAATTCTCTACAACTTTTTGACTCACAAGCTTTGCCCAAAAATGCCTCATTTGAGAGATATGAGCCAAGACATTATAGGTCCTCATAAAACTCAACAAAAAGTCATCTTTTTCCAAATAAGTGTACATGAGCATGGAAGCTTAAATTAAGATGAAACTAAGAGGAGCATTTAAAGAACATCTTAAGCTTCATAAAAAGTCTAAGAACACTCTCAAATGATAAAAATTGAGAAAGTTATGACTTGAGCAAAAATGGAAATTGTTAAGAAATGCATGAAGAAAATATTGATCAAACTTGACTTTGACCAGGTTCTTATGATCTGAACTTATTCCTAACATGGCCCATGACCTCTAAGTTCAATAACACGCCATCTTTTTATTTATTTAATTTATTTTTGAATTAAATCAATAAAATTCAATTTAAACTTAATAAAATACCAAGACAAGAGGTAAGGCATGTTGGGCAAGTTATTTGAATGTCTTGAGGTCCAAGAAACACATTGCAAGCTGGAAAAATCGTACAAGTGCTGATTGCATGAACATTGAGAAATTTTGGAAATATTACATTTGAGTTTTCAATCAAATATTTCTCAATGAATGAAATATATTTTCTCAGAAGTCTTGACCAAATTTTGTTCATCTATATATACACAACAAGACCAAATGCAAAGAACAAGGTTTACTGCACTCGAAACCCTATACGAAAATTCAAAAAAATTGCAAACCTAGGGAAAACACGAAACCAAATCTCCAACCATTTTCATTCAATTCGAAGGATTGATTCATCCTCCTAAAGTTACCAAAAGTCGATCCAAGTCCTCAAGCAAGCCAAATCGTGCTCTGAATGTGCCAACCAAGGTGCACCGTTTTGGTAAAACTCTTAAATCTCCAACCTTCGATTTATGCAATATAAACAATTTCGATTCATATGTTCATGTTCATACTGATGTTTGTGATTGTTTATAACTATCGTTTGCAAGGTTTGAGCCCAGAATCGTGTTTCACCATTATTAGGGCATCAAGATTTTGCTTCATCATATCCATGTCTATAGGCGGATTCAAACAAAACTAACCACCCCTTTAGATTCGTAGGGTCCTAAATATGTGATTTGGGCTATTTGCTTTTATTTTTTGGTCGATTATTGTAGGATTGATGTTTGGCCGATCGGAGAAGACAAGCGAAATCCTTCTCCGACATCGTTGACTGTTGTTTGACTCAAGGAAGCATGTGTGGCTTGCTTTGATTGGATGGTTTAAAACCATGGCCCCAAGTGCGCGTTTTGGTTTTGATTGTTTGATTTTCAGAAAATAACATCACTTATATATTTATCAAGGTGTCATTATTAATGGATGTATCACCACCCTAGTGGTTAACCATGCACGCGCTAAGTCTCTTCTTCTCTCAAGGCATGGGTTCGATCCCGACCTTTTGCAATTTTTCATAATTTTTCTAATTTTCATAGGTTTACACTTACATACAATTGGAGGCAAGTAGTTAACACCACAAGCACATGTTTCCTTGGCAGGACCATCCTTATTTTTTAGCACTTGTTTCCTTAACATTTTTTCTATTTTTTATTTTTTAACAAATTTAATTTCTTTTCAAATATTTTTTTAACTATTTTCTAAAACCCTAAAAAGTGTTTTGACTTTAGATTTAGGTCTTAAAAGCCTTTATTTAATTTTTGACACAAAAAAAATTGATTTTTCTTCTCATTTAAATTATTTTTCATAATTAAATACTAATTAATTAGAACTAGGTTTATTCTATATTAAAATCGATTTCCAAAAAATACAAAAAAAAATTTCTTATAGTAATTAGGTTTCTTATATTTTCCTAACACTTAAAATATTTTTTCTATTGTCTATTTATTTATTTTGCATTTAAATTCTAGAAATCGATGTATAGGTCGCAAGGATATATTTATAATAGCTTAGATTTAGTTTTCCGCATTTACTTTCCGCACCTCTTATTCGGTAACTACCCCAAAGCCATGTAATAGCGCAGGACTCTATTTTCCGCTTTTACTTTTCGCGCTCTGATAAACTGTATATATACTGCTTAGATGTATGGCTAATAGGATTGTATGGTGATCGGTGGTTTTTACACAGTTATTTAGCATTGAGTTTCATTATCGTTTCTTTTATTTGTCTAGTGTTATATGTCTTTTTATTGCATTTTACGCTTTGGTTATGTGTTTAAGTGTTTTCAGGGTTAGAAGAATGAAACAGAACAAATCGGGGCAAAAGAAGTGCAAAAAATCATAATATTAGAGGCTACAGAGGAATCAACACGGGCACCTGTGTGAATCAACACGGCCCGTGTGAATCAACACGGCCCGTGTTGAAAAGCTAGTGGAAAGTGAAAATTATCCCAAGTCAGTGGATCAACACGGGCACCCGTGTTCATCAACACGACCCGTGTTGATTGACCTGGAGAGTTCCCTTGGATTTTGAAGACCAACACGGGCACCCGTGTTAATCAACACGACCCGTGTTGATGGACGCGTGAGGAAACTTTAATTTTTGAGTTTTGGATCTTTTCTTTGTCATTAAGGGTATTTTGGAGTTTGGCTAATATTGGGATGTGGCTGAAACTATTAGAATGAATTTTGGGAAAAGAGAAGGCACTTTTGAAATTACGAAAGAAGGATCACAGAGAAAAGAGATCTACGGAGAGGAATTCGGAGATGGCGAGATTCAAGGGCAGCCACCATTGAAGATCAAAGTTATCGTAATTCTTTGTAATGTTTAACTCTTATTCGATATTTTCTTCTAATACTATGAGAGGCTAAACCCCCCAATGCTAGGGGTGGTCCTGGTTTGATGATTGTTATGAATTCTGATTCTTGATTTCTTTAATGCATGTTTATCTATTTCAATTTAATTGTGTGGTGTTGTTATGATTATGTATCGGACAAATACATGTATACCTATGGCTAACAATTGGCAGGACTGTGATTGTTAGGGTTTCTACACAATTAGGTTATTAGGAGTCTCACCTAGGACTAGGAACTCTTTTTAATCACTTGAATTCTTGATATTTTCATGGTTAAAACCAAGAATTATTTGAATGGACGTTTGAATAAGGATTGGGGTTTTAATAGTTGTCTTCATTAAGGACTTAAGGAAGAACAATCTAGAGATAGGTAATTGATAGCTTTCATATGCAATGAGGAAATCTGAATTCGGATTATAGTTTTGTTAAATCAACCACTCACCCTAGCATCATTCTCATTATATTTCATCAATCATTACTTGTTACAAGTGTAATTGAAGGTTTTAAAATCAACCCAACCATTATTTTTGTTCAATTGAATTTAGAGCACGAATAGGTATTTACTACGCAGTCCTCGAGATCAATACTTGGGGAAACTCATTATAACTACATCGGCTAAAATAGTACACTTGCTATTTTTCCGATCAAGTTTTTGGCGCCGTTGCCGGGGACTGCAAAAATACTGATTTACTCTTAATTCGTTTGAAATTTTATTGCTCTGCAATTAAAATTTTTCTATTCATTTGTTTATTTATTTTCTTGTACTTTGTATTAGAACTAATATTGTGTCTAATATTTTTATGCGAGGTCAGACCTCAGCAAAATATCTTTTTGACGCAGAAATAGAGAGAACCCTTCGCGCTCGGCGAAGAGGAGCAAAGCAAGCAAGACTGGATGAGGAAGAAGATAGGAATTCAACACACTCTGACTCAGATTCAGAAGACGAACCAATGAATCCACCTCAAGAGAGATTGCTAGGGGATTATGGAGGGACAAATGCACCAGGGGGAAGATTGACCATTGTCAACCAACCCGTTAATGTTCCTAATTTTCAGCTTCACCCGAGCACCATCACGCAGTTGGAGAAGAGATCCTTTTCTGGAAGGGTTAATGAAGATGCTAACAAGCATTTGCAACAATTTCTGACTATGAGCACCACTCTAAAGATAGATGGGGATACTGAAGAACAGAAAAAGTTGCGAATGTTTCCGTTCACCTTGGTAGATGAAGCAGAGGAGTGGTTTTATTCTCTTCCAGCAGGTAGCATTACATCTTGGGAAGATATGGAAACAGCATTCCTCAATGAGTATTTTCCAGCATCCGTGTTCATGAGGAAAAGATATGAGATCTTGAATTTCAAGCAAAAAGAGGGTGAATCATTAGGAGACTCTTTTAAGAGATTTAAAAGACTCTTGGTGGCATGCCCTACTCATAACCTGGATCAGACTGACCAGATGCAGATGTTTGTGAATGGTCTGAGAATCAAAACGAAGCAACTCATTGACCACGGTTGGGCTCATCCAACTTCTCAACAGCCACTGGTATCAAGAAGATTATTGAAGCTATAACTGCAAATGAGCATCTGGAATTATATGACAGGGCTGCAAGCAAACCAGAGGGAGTGATTGATTTGAAGTTGGAAGTAAATAAACAACTTAAAATTGAAGAGGCGATAGCTGCAGAAGTGGAGAAAAAGCTTAAAGCTATGAACATGGGCACTCAACAGGTAGCACAGGTTAAAAATATGGTTTGTGACCGCACATGACTGCACAATGTCTTGCAACTCCGAAACAAATTGAGGAGATAAAATTGAAGTTGGAAGTAAATAAACAACTTAAAATTGAAGAGGCGATAGCTGCAGAAGTGGAGAAAAAGCTTAAAGCTATGAACATGGGCACTCAACAGGTAGCACATGTTAAAAATGTGGTTTGTGACATTTGTAGTGGACCGCACATGACTGCACAATGTCTTGCAACTCCGAAACAAATTAAGGAGATAAAATTCTTGAGGCAGAGTAATCTATATTCTAACACCTATAACCCTGGGTGGAAGAATCATCCGAACTTTGCTTGGAAAGATCAGCAACAACAAGCTCCTCATAAGGCAGAGTGGGAAGTGGCCTTTGAAAATATGGCTGCCCACACTTCCCAATTCCAAGAAGAAACACGAAGCAATCACAGGAACACCATGGCTGCAATTAAAAATTTGGAGGTTCAAATGGGGCAAATTGTGCAACAAGTAGCAATGCAAGCACAAGGCAATCCGAAGAACCATGAGAATGTGAATGTTGTCACAACGAGGGGTGAAAATGTTTCCAAAGAAAGAGAAGATAAGGTAAAAGTTGATGATGATCTTATAGAAGTGGATTTAGAAGTGAGAGAGAACAAGAGGAAAAAGTAAGAAGTGGCGCTACCTGTGAAGCCATCTGAAGAAAAGAGTAAACCTGTGATTAGGCTTCCTTATCCCTCGCGAGTGGCAAAGAAGGACGAAAAAGAGAAAGAGTTCGATAAATTTGTCAAATTGTTCAAGAAGCTAGAGATCAACATACCTTTATTTGAAGCACTCGAGAAAATGCCTTTGTACAAAAAATTCATGAAGGAAATCCTATAAAAAAAAAGGCCAATAGATGATGAACATGTACTCGTTGATGAGAAGTTGTGTGCAATCGCACCCGAGAGAAAAATACCTGTCAAGCAGAAGGATCCTGGATCGGTGGCAATACCATGCACCATAAAAGATAGAACTTTCAAAAGGGTTCTAATTGATTCTGGCTCTAGTGTGAGTTTAATGCCATTATCAATTTTCAAGAGGCTTGGCATTGAAAAGATAAGCGGGAGTGGAACAAAATTAAAATTTGCTGATCACACCATCAAGAAGTCTTATGGGATAGCTGAAGATGTGTTGGTCGAGATTGAAAAATTTGCTTTTCCAGTGGATTTCCAGATCATGGACATACCTGAAGATGAAGAGACCCCGATCATTCTTGGTCGACCTTTTTTATTGACTAGCAGGTGCAATTTTGATATTGAGACAGGTCATCTAACTCTAAAATATTTTGAAGAGGAGATAACCATGAAGGTGTTTGAGGTCAAGGAACAAGGTGCAGGTGAAAATAATAAATTTTCAGTTGGTATGGTAAAAATTGAGGGAAAGAGCAAAATTTCAAATTCACTCCCTGAAGAAGTCTCAGGCAGAATCTCTCAAGTGGCATCAATTAAAATTCCCAAGTTCAGTCAAGAAGCCAAGCAGGGAAAGAAGAAGGTAGACAAAGGTGAGAAGATGAAAGTTGGAAGTAACGTGAATCACGCAGTGGCTCGTGCTCTTGAGGGGGTTGAATTTTGGGCTGCGGAAAGTACAAGCAACAAGGTGTGGAAGAGAAAGTACCCCGTAAGGGGATGACCCGTCGAGCCATGCGACGTTAAACGATACGCTGCGTGGGAGGCAACCCAGGCAACCCACGTTTCTCATAACATAGCTTTTCTTTTTGTTTTGTTCGCAGGTAATAAAAAGGGATCCTATCTTGCGAAAGCTAAGAGGTAGCAATTGGTACTGCATCACCCTTTGTGAGTCACTTCTCTCGAGCTTGGTCTGAAACATTGAGGTCAATGTTTAATTCAAGTTTGGGGGAGGTTTATTGCTTTGTTTTGTTTTATTGCTTTGTTTGATTTTTGTTAAGTTGATGATAAATGTTGTGTAATAACACTAGTAGAAATTCTCCCAAATTTTCTGAATTTTGACCAAAAATTTTGTTTTGTTTTACATAAGAGCTTGTATTTCAATAAGGTCGGGATTGATATTGTGTGAGATGCAGGGATGATTGTTTTAAGGTAGGAAGTTAAGAATAATGTGACATTGATACGAGTCCAACGTGTCGATTCGTACTATAGTACTTAAAGTCTGCGAAGTACTCCTTGAATAGTTTATCTATACAGTCTGGCATATTTTAGATTCACATGCAGGTATGATTGGTTGAGAATCAAAGAAAAATGGCATTAAATGATGAAAAGACGGTAAAAGGCAACCGGCCCGCTAAGTTGGGTAGCCCTCACCAGGTTATTCAGCCCAAAGGGGGTTGATCCCCATCGTCGTCGGATAAAGGACAATAAATAACCAAAAGGTTTGAAAATTTCATCGGTATTAGAAAGTGGCAAAGGCTTCTCGTTGGTGCCCAAATAAGTGAAGTTCTTGGCTAGTCATGTGCATGTGATGATTATCATAATTCTCAGTGCCTTAATCTGATTGTGCGAATGAAAGAGGAGAAAAAAGCGGAAAGAGAACATTTAAGTGCGAAGCATAGTTGGAAGGTATTTTAGTGTCATGTGAATGCTGAGCGCACTACTTTTTGAGCAATGAGAACTGAACTCTTGCATATGAGTACCGATCTGCTTTAATTTTCATTAGTTCTGGTAATCGTCGCTTGAGGTCAAGCAACAGTTTAAGTTTGGGGGAATTTGACCGGTGGTTTTTACACAGTTATTTAGCATTGAGTTTCATTATCGTTTCTTTTATTTGTCTAGTGTTATATGTCTTTTTATCGCATTTTACGCTTTGGTTATGTGTTTAAGTGTTTTCAGGGTTAGAAGAATGAAACAGAACAAATCGGGGCAAAAGAAGTGCAAAAAATCATAATATTAGAGGCTATAGAGGAATCAACACGGGCACCCGTGTGAATCAACACGGCCCGTGTTGAAAAGCTAGTGGAAAGTGAAAATTAGCCCAAGTTAGTGGATCAGCACGGGCACCCGTGTTCATCAACACGGCCCGTGTTGATTGACCTGGAGAGTTCCCTTGGATTTTGAAGACCAACACGGGGACCCGTGTTAATCAACACGGCCCGTGTTGATGGACGCGTGAGGAAACTTTAATTTTTGAGTTTTGGATCTTTTCTTTGTCATTAAGGGTATTTTGGACTTTGGCTAATATTGGGATGTGGCTGAAACTATTAGAATGAATTTTGGGAAAAAGAGAAGGCACTTTTGAAATTAAGAAAGAAGGATCACAGAGAAAAGAGAGCTACGGAGAGGAATTCGGAGATGGCGAGATTCAAGGGCAGCCACCATTAAAGATCAAAGTTATCGTAATTCTTTGTAATGTTTAACTCTTATTCGATATTTTCTTCTAATACTATGAGAGGCTAAACCCCCCAATGCTAGGGGGTGGTCCTGGTTTGATGATTATTATGAATTCTGATTCTTGATTTCTTTAATGCATGTTTATCTATTTCAATTTAATTGTGTGGTGTTGTTATGATTATGTATCGGACAAATACATGTATACCTATGGCTAACAATTGGCAGGACTGTGATTGTTAGGGTTTCTACACAATTAGGTTATTAGGAGTCTCACCTAGGACTAGGAACTCTTTTTAATCACTTGAATTCTTGATATTTTCATGGTTAAAACCAAGAATTATTTGAATGGACGTTTGAATAAGGATTGGGGTTTTAATAGTTGTCTTCATTAAGGACTTAAGGAAGAACAATCTAGAGATAGGTAATTGATAGCTTTCATATGCAATGAGGAAATCTGAATTCGGATTATAGTTTTGTTAAATCAACCACTCACCCTAGCATCATTCTCATTATATTTCATCAGTCATTACTTGTTACAAGTGTAATTGAAGGTTTTAAAATCAACCCAACCATTGTTTTTGTTCAATTGAATTTAGAGCACGAATAAGTATTTACTACGCAGTCCTCGAGATCGATACTTGGGGAAACTCATTATAACTACATCGGCTAAAATAGTACACTTGCTATTTTTCCGATCATATGGCAAGACTAAAATCAAACTTAGATCACCCTAATCTCAAGATAAATATCTGAATTAAATCACTATTGCACACCTGCATCCTTAAGATATCCTTTCTAGTTGCCTTACGAATAAATAATGGTCATGTCCCTCGAACGTAGGGGTACCATTAACAAAGCCCCTTAGTTAAATCATCATAAAGATCATAGTCCCTCGATGACCCTTGATGTTGCCTACGAATATATGATCTCGTCCTTCGTTTTTCTACGAATATATGATCTCGTCCCTCGGTTGTTTCTTATGAATAAGTGATGATCGTCCCTCGAATTACTAAGGTACCCTCACATGTTGCCTTCAATGACCATACGATGACCCTACGCTCGTCCCTTCACATCCAACGGATAGAGTTACCTACTAACTAATGGTATGGATAGCCCTATCCTGAAGGAGAAGGAAAATAACAAGAATGACCTTTATGAGTAGGTAATAGGACTCTAAATTTCTTGCTCCAGTCAATAAAATATCATTTTCACACCTCACTCTTTTCAAAAATACTTTCAAACAAACACTTTATATACATTCATACTAGAATCGTTACAAAGTTACATTTTCAAACACTTCGTATACATTCTTGAGAACTGATACAAGAATCATTACGAAGTCAAAGAAAAATACTTCCTTTTCAAATCACACACACAGAAAGCAAGCTTTCAGAAAAGTGAGCTAAAGGAATTAAGAGCCCGTAGATAACTACGGATGGAAAGGGTGCTAATACCTTCCATTTTAAAAATTACCTCCCGTACTCAGAATCTATCAAAGGTCTTTCCTGTTCTTTTCACCTTTCCTTTATTGGATAATATAAAGTCGGTGGAAACTCTCATCTTGTGTATATGCTTCATGTTTGAAGGAAATCATCAAATTAAAAGAATTCACCATTCTATGGCCATCTACCTTGATTCTTAAGAGGACTTCTAATATGAATATGCTTGGATCCAAGGAGTTTGATTGATGAGAAGATTGTTTTAGAAGTCTATGATTGCCCACTCTCTCTAATGATGTCTCATCTATCTTATATGACTTCAAAGGATCATAACTTGGTCATCCCTTATCTCCTTGAGCTCACTATTCTATCACAGTGAACCTAAGGATGTCTAATAAAACTTAGTTCAATTGGTAAGAAGAGAAAATGCATGGAAATTTTCCTATGAGGTCAAAATATTACAAGTCCTTGATGAATTTCTCAATTGTTGGTCAATCAACTTCAAAAGATCATATCTTGGTCATCATTTATCACCTTGAGGTCATTATTTTTGCACAACAATCTTCAATACATGAAATTTATCTCCATATAAGTTTTGAAAATTGAAAGTTTTTGGAAGTTGCTTGAAGAAATCAAAAGATTATAGGTTATTTCATGAAATTTCATCAACTTCACAAGGCCATAACTTGCTCAATTTTTGGAGTTTTTGGTTGGTTCTTTTTGCAAAATGCTCTTTGAGTGATCTACTTCATTTCATCCTTGAAAATCAAGAGCAAATTTTGAATGGAAGGCCATGTTTGGATTGAAAACATTATAGGTCATTTTTTGCCAAACTTAGAAATTTTTCTAAGTGTAAAAAAGTCAGTGTATTTTTGGTGATTTTAAAAGATCATAACTTTTTTCTCAAGTTGCCAAATGCTACCTTTCCAAGTGCATTGCAAATATTGTAATATCATATTTCCAAAGAGTCCAACAGTGTATCATAAAGGACCTTGAGTGATGAGAACAATGGTTGCAAAGAGGGAATCGTGAAACTTATTTTTTGCTTGAAGACAAATTTTGTTTTCAATAATGTGGCTTCTAATGACCAAATTCATGTGTGTTTTTGACTTAAACATGATTAACAAAGCTTCCAAGATTGATTAGAGGGATAGAATGGACGATTTGGTTGAGTTTTGACAACTTGCAAGTCACACTTTTCTCAGGATGCAGGTGTGCACGATTTCACTCAAAATTGCATCACACACCCTCCATTTTGATTTTATTCGCCTCTCCTATAAATAAGCAAGCTATTCCACTCATTTCCTCAAGCTTTGAGAACCACAAAACCTCTACCAAACTTCCTCTATAACCAGATTTTCTACAACTTTGAATTCATGTTTAGACCACTTCCCGTTTGAAATTAACCATTGATTCTTATTCCTTGAGCCTCACTGAAGCTAACAAAACAAGAATTGTGCCTTGAGACTCCCTGAATCGAGCTACCCAAGTCAAGTTTCAGACCTTCAAAAGTGTACTTCGTTCAGGTAGGAATCTCCATCAAAACTCCCCAAATGAATGCCTAACATGTTCTCCTCATCTCCCTGATCCTTATGATCTTCACCGTTTTTTGTTTTCATTGAGAATTGGACTTACAATTTCAAAAATAAAAGCTCGCTATTATTCTGCCTTTTCTAAAAAATTCTCTTTGCTTAGTGTAATACGGTGAACTGACTTTGAGAATTTGTTTTGCTTTTGATCGCAAAAATGTTGCGGATAGAAAGAGTCGCCACCGACTTTTCTTTTATCCAATTAAGGGAAGGTGAAAAGAACAGGAAAAGACATTCGTTAGATTCTGAGTAAGGGAGAAGGTTATGAAAAGGGAAGGTATTAGCACCCCTTTCCATCCGTAGTTATCTACGGGCTCTTAGTTGCTTCTAGCTTATTTTTTAAAAGTGCTTTCTGTGTGTTTGACAAAAAATGTTTTGAAAAGACAGACATTTCGCTTTGACTTTGTAATGATTCATGTAGGAATGTATACAAAGTGTTCGGAAATGTTTCGTTTTTGAAAAGAGTTTGAACTTTGACAAAAGTGTGAGGTGTGAAAAGTATTTGATTGAGCAAGCAACTAAAAGTCTTATTACCTACTAAGAATGGTCATTTTCATGTTGTTTTACGTTCCTTTTGAATAGTGCTATCCGTACCATTAGTTGGTAGGTAACCCTATTCGTTGGATGTAGAAGGGACATTCGTGGGGACATCGGATGGTCATAGAAGGCAACTTGTAGGAGTATCCTAGCACATTCGAAGGGACGATCATCACTTTTCGTAGGCAACAATCGAGGGATGAGATCATGTATTCGTAGGCGACATCGTGGGTCTTATGATCTTTGTATCGAAGGGACTATGATGATATATTTGTAGGCAACGGTGTTAGGATACCTCTACATTCGAGGGACTTGACCATTTATTCGAAAGGCAATGAGAGAGAATTACCTAAGGGTGCATGTGTGAAAAGTGTGTTGAATTCAGATATATTATCTTGGAATTAGAAGTGATATGTGTTGTTTTTATCTTGCCATACACGCCTAATTACTAGCAGTTTATATGGTGTAGAAAGTAAATTACAGAAAGTAAATTGCGGAAAATAAAAGTCCTACGCTATTACAGGGCTTTGGGGCCGTTACATAGTAGGAGTGCGGAAAGTAAAAGTCCTAATTAAATTCTTACATCCCATGAGCAGTTACATAATATTGAAAAGAAAAGCGAGAAAAATAGTCCGAACCATTACAACCTGTGCACACATACATAATCGGAAAATATGAGAAATTCGCATCAGAGAAAAAATGTTAGTAAAAACAAGATTTTTGAATGGGGAAAAATGTTTTAGGTTAGCAATGCTGATTAAATGACATAGAAATTTTTTGGGAATTTTCTGGATCAATTTTGATAATAAAAAGCAATTAAAAGTCAATTTAATGGTTAATTATCAATTAATTAAAATATGCATGCAAAAAATATTAATTTCTATGTCAAAAATTAAATAAACATTTTTCTGATTAAAATGCAAAAGGAAAATATTTTTGTGATTTTTTAAATACATGAGAAAATTATTTGAAGATTAATTAAATTGAATGTAGATATTAAAAGAAAAAGAAAATAAAAAAATTTTAGTTATGCAAAGTGTAAAAAGAAAGTCAGGAAGCCAGGATCGAACCCAGGACCTCTTGGACAAAGCACCACACGCATTACCAACTGAGCTAGCTGGTCTTGGTGTTCAATATCTGCAAACAATTGGTTAAAAGGGATCACGTGTCATATTTGTAATTTTCAAACACAGTCAAAAACGTGGGCCCCAGTATTCATGTAAGAACGAATCAGATCGCTCCATCTTGCCACGCATGCCTTCGCCTGAGTCAGATGGTCAACGACGTCGGAGCCCTAGCTCCGGTCGTCTTCTCCGGCGACCTGGATTCTTGAAACCTGCAAAATACTAAAAATCGAAGCTTAAGATTAAGGCTACCCCCCCCCCTAAATCGGGGTCTGCGAATTCAATGGTGCCCTTAGTTTGGCCTGAAATAACCTGTAAATTGAGTTTCGAAGCAAACAGTTCTAGAAGCCCTAACAATGGTGTAACGCGATTTGGACGTTCAACCTTGTGAACGATGGCCCAGATCCTCTCTATGACATCTCATGAACACGTTAGAATGATTAGTTTCAATTAAAACATGCTAACATTAAAAATTTGAAAAAAAACAAGAATGCAAATCGGAGCTTCATAATATGCACGATTCATGCGTGTTTAGCCATGGATAATGATGCATACTTACTCAATCTTACCTCAAGAACACAATGGAATGCTTGGAAGTGATTGAAAGTGGCTGGAAGTGAGATTTCGAAATTTCAACTATGTGAAAAATTGAGAGAATTAGGGTTGCTCCAAGAGGCTAGGGTTTTTTCCTTGGTCTTGTGGAAGTGTTGTATATTTATAATGCAAGAGATTGGAGCAAAAAGAATGAAAAAAGATATGGCTTTGAATGCAAAAATATTTTCTCTTCAATTTTTATCAAATCTTTCCAAAATTTGATTTTCTCTTCCTTGTATGATCTTGCACGAAATTGGCATGTATTGTGGGCTTCCTTGGTCCTCAAGTTTGATAGAAATCCAACCCAACTTGTTTTACACCTTGTTTTCATATTTTATTTAATTTAAATTTGAATTAAATGCTTTTAAATTCAAAAATAAATATAAAAAAATAAGAAAAGGTCATGGCAAGGCATCAAGTGGTATTGAATAATATTATGATCAAGTTTGGATCATAAAATTATTGGCCCATTTGGAAAAAAATGGATTTTGTCAAATATTTTCCTTTGTGCAATTCTTCAAAAATTCCCAACTTGTGCAAGGTGTATTTTGCTCAATTTTAACATTTTGAGTGTTCTTGGACTTTTAGAAAGCTCTAGATGTCCTCTAAACAACCTCTTTGGTTTCATCTCAATTTGAGTTTCCATGCTCAATAACACTTCTTTACAAAAGTTGACTTTTGTTGACTTTGAAAAGGACACAGTAATGTTTTGATCCTTATCTTCAAAATGAAGCATTTTCTGACCATGCTTGTGAGACATGAATTTGTAGAGAATTGAATTTTCTTCAAAATGGGAGGTGGTGAAATTTTTTTTGATAAAGTATGAGAAAGTTATGCCTAGTCAAAGTTCAGTTGACTTTTCCTTAGAAAACCCTAATTTGGAAAGTTTGACTTTTGATCAAATCTTGAGTTTTCTTGATGAATCATGATCAACCCTTGATCAAATGATGAATATTACTTCAAAATATGGATGTTGACCAAAAATCATGAAGTTTGACTGTATGTTGACCACTGTTGACTTTTTGTCCAATACAACTGATTTTCAATCATTTGAGCAATTGTTTGAGGAAACTTGACTTGTAAGGCTTGAAACTTGACGTGAAGATTCTTTGAAGCATGTGATGAGGCATGATGACCATTGGAGATGTTGGAAACCACCTTGATCTGAGAATTTCCAAACCCTAGTTTGGGTTGATTGTCTAGGAGAGGGTTTGTCTGGTCAACCCTTGTGAAATCCTTGAGTATGGATATGAGAAATGTCTTGAGAAGTAGGAGAGAAAATTTTGGGGTATGACACTTAGTTTAAATAAATTTTTCGCGAGGATGAGGTTAGGATTGTCTTGAGAAGAAAAATCCAATGCTACCGGTTTGAGCTTCAAACAATTCCGCTTGAAGAACCTCATAAAATCCCAATTCGCAGGTGGCTGGAGGTTGAAGACGACCTACGTGTCGTTCTTCAACCTACATGACCAATTGTTTTAATCTAACTGGTTTGACATTTGGTTGTTACAAATGCGCGTATTGACCATGGCCTACCGTGTTCCCCCACTTATGGACTGTTTAGATTGCCAGCGTGTTTAAAACAAAGTCAGATCCAACGTTCCTTGTTTTTTCTTCGTTTTTATTTTATTTTATTTTTTACAACTGATCCGGTGTGAATTTTAAAGGGGTCCATAACATCAGATCTTCTTACTAACATGTTTTGACATTGATTAGATGGTTTACATTTTTTGGCTTTTATTTTCAATTTCTGATTTTATATTTTAAATATTTTAAACTTCAAAAATTCATATAAAATTCATTTTTGACTCAAAAATTATGAAAAAATTCACAAAACTATTTGGAAATATTATCTTTCTGAATTTTATTTTTTCATAAATTTATTTCCAGATTTGATATTTTTTATGATTTTTCCCTTTTATTTGAAGTTTTTAATTGTTTTAAAATACTTTTTAACATTTTAAAATTCTGAAAAAATTATAGAAGGATCTAATGGTCATTTGTCAAATATTGGTGACCTCATTTTATTTAATTTTTTATTTTATGTTTTTGTCATTTTGGTTAGTTTCACCTTTTATTTTATTTTCTAAAATATTTTCGACTTTGTCAACACTTGTTGACCTCTGTTTGACTTTGGGTAATTTTCTTGGAATTTTATTTTGATGAAAAAATACTATTTATGTATTTCGTCAATAAAGTCCAATTAAATAACCTAATTTCAAAATCACTTTTAATCCTTTTATTTGATTTTTTATTTTCATTTTTATTTTGCTGACTTTTGAATTTATTTTGGAGTCACAAATTTCCTCGACATCAAGGGACTTTGGGTGTTGATAGGTCTCTTGATCAAATCTACCAAGAAAGTGATCAATTGGTGGCATGAACTTTAAAGTTCTAACATAAGCCCCAAAAGATGACTTGAGCTTTGGTCTTGGTTCAACACCTGTTGTACTTGTCGTGTGGTAGCGTTGATTTCTAATCAAGCTTTTGGCAAGTTTCCGCTAACTTTGTCCGTTTGAAATTCTCAAACATCTTTGATCAAGTGATGTGATAATTCCAAAACTGGTGATATACTTGACAAAAAAAATTGAAACTTGTCGTGTGGTCATGTTGATTCTATCAAGCTTCTGGCAAGTCTTCATGCATAAGTTTTAATATGGTCACCTTGCTGTCGATTAACAATTAACAATTCGATGATATACTTGACAAGTTTCAAGATGGTTATCTTGCTAACCTTTATTAATTGCTTTTTATTCTCCGCTCTTTACTTTCCACTTTTACTTTTATGCTCTTTATTTTTATGCACCTTTAATTTTAGCATTTACATTTCATGTCATTTTTGCTTTGATGACTTGAGCATTTTATTTTCTATGTCATTTTTTCTTTGCTCACTTGAGCATTTTATTTTCTTGTCATTTTGAATTTGCTCATTTGAGCTTTGTTTTCCTTTCCCAAAATACCTAATAATTCAACTTGAACATAAAAAACTTTTAATTGGAGTTGGTTACTATCCTTGTGCTTGGAGCTTGATCTTTAGACTTAGGTTTAGGACCCCTACCTCAGCTTGGAGATCTCTGTGCCTCTAGTGTTATTCTGTCTTGGTTGGTTATTATCTTTGTATGCAGGTTATTTTGTTATACTCGATTAAGAGTGGGTTTACTCCAAATACATTTGTTAATCTGGCTGTTTCTCTTAAGACAAGAGTTCACCTAAAAGTATTGATTTATCTGAAGCTTGGTTTTTTGTTCGATTATTTGTTGCTTATTTGGTAATCCAAAGGATGGGATATGGTATTGACTTGATGTCAATTACTAGTCTTCTCACCCGGTTAGTTTCATGCATTTTTAACATTTCTTTTCTTAATAAACTTTCAATTCACTTAAAAATACTTTGACTTTTCTTTTCATAAGACTAAAAATTTTCAAGTTTGATCAATACTTTCTTCATGTATTTCTTCAAATTTCCAATTTTCCCAAGCCATAACTTGCTCATTTTTATCATTTGAGAGTGTTCTTGGACTATTTAGAGAGCTTAAGATGTCCTCTAAATGTTCCTTTTGGTTTCATATTCATTGAAGCTTCCATGTTCATGTACACTTCTTTGGAAAATGATGACTTTTTTGTTGTCTTTTAGAAGGACCTATAATGTCTTGAACCATATCTTTCAAATGAAGCATTTTTGGGAAATGCTTGTGAGTCACAAAGTTGTAGAGAATTGAATTCCCTTTAAAATAAGATTTGGTGGAAAAATATATGATGAAAAATGTGAAAGTTATGCTTGGTCCAAGATCAGTTGACTTTTTATCTAGAAACCCCAATTTAGAAACTTTTAGCTTTTGATCATTCCATGAATTTTCTTGATGAATCATGATCAACCCTTGATCAAATGATGAATATGACCTCAAAATCTTGATATTGACTAAAAATGATGAAGTTTGACCATGGTTGACTTTTTTCCAATATAGTTGATTTTCAACCATTTGAGCAATTGATTGAGAAAATTTAGGCTATGGGGCTTGAAACATGGCATGGTGGCACTTTGAAATATATGAGGAGGTGTGATGCTTGCTTGAGAAAATAGAAGTCAATTTTGACTTGATAGTGTCATACCCAAAAATTTTCCCTCCAATTCCTCAAGACATTTCATACATCTACACTCAAGGATCCCTCAAGGGTTGATCAGACAAACCCTCTCCTAGACAATCAACCCAAAGTAGGGTTTGGTAATTCTCAGATCCAGATGGACTTCCAACATCTCCAATGGTCATCATGCCTCCTCATATGCTTTAAAGATTCTCCATGTCAAGTTTCAAGCATTACAAGTCAAATTTCCTCAGACAATTGCTCAGATGGTTGAAAATCAGTTGTATTGGACAAAAAGTCAATTGTGGTCAACATACAGTCAAACTTCCTGATTTTTGGTCAACATCCTCATTTTGAAGTCACATTCATCATTTGATCAAGGGTTGATCGTGATTCATCAAAAAAACTCAAAAGTTGCACAAAGTCAAACTTTCCAAATTAAGGTTTTTAGTGAAAAGTCAACTGAAATTTGATTGAGCATAACTTCTTCATACTTTCTCAGAAATTTTTCCACCACCTCTCATTTTGAAGGAAATTCAATTCTCTACAACTTCATGTCTCACAAGAATGTTCAAAAAATGCTTCATTTGGAAGGTATGGGTCAAAACATTACAGGTCCTTTTCAAAGTCAACAAAAAGTCAACTTTTGTTTTGAAGATTTATTGAGCATGGAAACTCAATTGAGATGAAACCAAAGAGGTTGTTTAGAGGACACCTAGATCTTTCTAAAAGTCCAAGAACACTCAAAATGTAGAAAATTGAGCAAAATACACCTAGTACAAGTTGGGCATTTTGGACAATTGCACAAAGAGATATTTGTCAAAATCCAATTTTTTCCAAATGGGCCTATAATTTTATGATCCAAACTTGCTCATAATATTCTTTGTGGCCTATTGATTCTTTGCTATGACCACATTCTATTTTTTGATTTATTTTTGAATTTAAAAGCATTAAATTCAAATTTAAATTAAAAAAATATGAAAACAAGATATATTTTCAAATGGAGTGGATTTTATCAAACTTGAGGTCCAAGATAGCCCACAAGACTTGCCAAATTCGTGCTAGCTTGCATATGGAAGAAAATCAAATTTTCAAAGATTTGATTTTGTTTGAAAAAATTATTTTGCATTCAAAGGAGATCTTTTTCATTCTTTTGCCCTCACTCTTCACTCTATAAATACCCGACTCATTGCCAGAACAAGGGCGAAACCTAGCCCCTACAACAACCCTTATTTTGCTCAAAATTTTCACAAAGTTGTGAAATTGAATTTCAATTGCAGCCACTTTCACCTCTCTCAATCACTCCATTGTGTTCCTAGGGTAAGTTTGAGTAAGTATACATCAAAAGCCATGGCCAAGCTTGAATTGAGCCATACACATTCATACATATTCATATTTTTCTTGAATTTTCATTTTATCATCTGCATTCTAATAGAAACTAACCACTCTAATGTGTTCATGAGGTTCCATATGAAAGATCCGGGTCATCGTTCTCAAGCTTGAACGTCAGAAACACGATTTGCCATACTTATGGTTTGTAGAACTGTTAGCTTCGAATCTCTAATTGCAGGACGATTCAGGGAAAACGAGCACCACCATTGGATGTGAAGATTCTCTCAATGGTCACCAGTTCGATCCCTGGCAAGACCATATTATATTTTTACTCTTTCGCAAACTAACTTATATTTTTATATTTTCTTTAATATTTTCATGCATTTTAATTTATCTTAAAATATTTTTATCATGCATCTAAAAAAATCCAAAAATATTTATTTTTTGCATAATCATCAGAAAAATACTTATTTAATTTTTAAAATTAAAATTATTATTTTTGCATGCATATTTAATTTAATTACTAATTAATCATTTAAATAACTTTTAATTGTTTTTTAAATTATCAAATCGATTCAGAAAATTACCAAAAATTTATCTTATCATATTAATGTCATTACTAACATAAAACCTTTTTCCTCATTCAAAAATATTTGTTTTTACTAACATTTTCCTCTTATGCAATTTTCTCGTATTTCCGATTTTGTATCTGTTCACAGGTTATGCCGTTTCGGACGATTTTTCTCGCTTTTCTTTTTCAATTATGTAATTGCCTATGGGATGTAATAGTTATTTAGGACTTTTACTTTCCGCACTCTTATTATGTAACTGCCCCAAAGCCATGTAATAGCGTAAGACATTTACTTTCCGCACTTTACTTTCCATGATTTACTGCCTATAAAGCTGCTAGTAATTAGGCGTGTATGGCAAGATAAAATTGGACATAGATCACTCATAATTTCAAGATAAAATATCTGAATGTGACACACTCTTTTCACACATGCACCCCTTAGGGTAATTCTCTCTCGTTGCCTTTACGAATTCAAATGGTCAAGTCCCTCGAGCGTAGGGTATTCTAGCACCGTTGCCTTCAAAACAAATCATCATAGTCCCTTGATACAAAGATCATAGACCCACGATGTCGCCTACGAATACATGATCTTGACCCTCGATTGTCGCCTCGAAAAATGATGATAGTCCTTTGAATGTGCTAGGATACTTCCTACAAGTTGCTTTCTATGACCATCGATGTCCCATCGATGTCCCGCTTACATCGAATAGGGTTACCTACCAACTAATGGTATGGATAGCACTATTCTAAAGGAAAGTAAAATAACAACGACCATTTTGAGTAGGTAATAAGACTTTTAGTTGCTTGCTCTATCAAAATACTTTTCACACCACACTTTTGTCAAAGTTCAAACTCTTTTCAAAAGCGAAACATTTCAGACACTTTGTATACATTCCTACATGAATCATTACAAAGTCAAAGCGAAATGCCTTTTCAAAACATTTTGTCAAACACACAGAAAGCAATTTTTAAAATGATCTAGAAGCAACTAAGAGCCGTAGATAACTACGGATGGAAAGGGTGCTAATACCTTCCCTTTTCATAACCTTCTCCACTCGAGAATCTAACGAAGGTCTTTTGCTTTTTACCTTCCCTTAATTGGATAAAAGAAAAGTCGGTGGCGACTCTTGCTATCCGCACATTTGCGATACAAAAATCTCAAAGTCGAGTTCACCGTATTGAGCTGGCGACTCTGCTTGAAACACCTAAAGAGAGAATACCTTAGGGATTTCTAGATCACTTTTCTTGCTTTGTTTGACTTGCTTTGCTTTATCTTTAAGGGTTGCTTGGGTATTATACTTGTGGGGATCCTACACCGGATCGGGTTTCCTTTTAGGTAAGTAGCAATAAATCGTCGCGACCGTTAGGCGTATATCAAAGCGGTCAACATGGTGGCTACGTTAGTGTGACACTTTGGATGTCTGATACTCTTCATTTCCAAGTTGAGGATAGTATTTGGCTTCTGCGTGGTGTCATCAAGCACTAACTAAACTTTTAGAACCTTAATTGACCCATCTTGGCCATTAGAAGGTAGTGAGATGGCCGACTTTGGTGTAGACCGAGGTTGGCTGATACTCGATGCTACGCTCATTAGATCGGACTTTTGGGATATTTTGATCGACCACTTGGTAGTCGTATTGAAATAAGCGCCTACGAGAAAGATCAATGATATGAGATTCCTAGAACCCGGTTACTATTATAGGACAGGATGAACCAACTCAAACTTTTGGTAGGGTAATCACCTATACCTCATGCAAGCCTTAAACCTAGGGCTATTGTGTGAATTGTTTGTGCTTGCTAAACATGACATCATGACATCATCGCATTGCATATCATTTCTAACTATTTCAAGGACCTAGGGATTTATCTTTGCTCTGTTTTGTAGGGTTATGGCTTCTAGAAAGACTATCGGATCAACTTCATGGGTATACCTTCTCACTCAAAGAATTGGTTTGAAATTCCGACCATGCTCGGTTCATCAAAAGACATGGTTATCTACTTGACTTGGTTATCTCGGTTTTGAAGAAGATATGATGCATGTCTTATTCCGTTCTTGATCCGAAACACCATTGCTTTACATTCCCAGTTATCGTTAGTTCCTACCTTGGAAGAGTTCTCTAAGCTACTTGGGATACCTATTCTTGACCAAATGCCATTCACGGTTTAGAAAAGGTTCCTAGGTATGAGAGAGCATCCGCCTTACATCTTAAGCGCTCGGACATTGAAGCCAATTGGGAAACAAGCGGAGTTAAGGGTTTACTTGCTAAGTTCCGATAAAGCAGAATTCCTCAAAGTTATGAGTTTCCATGCATTCGAAGACATTGTGGCCTTGCTAATCTATGGTTTGGTTCTATTTCCTAACTCGGATCAATTCATAGATGTCAACGCCATCAAGTTGTTTCTTACATAATCCTGTACCTACTTTTTGGAGATATTCGCATTCTCTCCACTCGTACTACTAAGAGACAAGGAACTCTCATGTGTTGCATACCGTTACTTTCGGTGGTTTATTTCGCACCTTCCTCCATCAGTTTTAAAGAGCGAGCAAAGGTTGAAGTGGTCTCAAAGACTAATGTCACTCTCTCATTCGGATATCCGTTGGAATCTTTTCTCTCAAAAGACTTCACATTCATTGAGCGTTGTGGAGAATTCCTAATGTACCACTCCTTGGTATAAGGAGGGTATTACTTCTCTAGCTCTCGTCGGTTTGGTTTTGCTCGAAGAGATGGTCCTCATGATATGCTTCTCCAAGATATTGTGTTCGACTTCAACCACGATCTCTAGAATTACCGTCGAAGGTTCATACGCTTGGGGCATGGTAAAGAAGACGATACCAAGACTTTGGGGCACCAAACTCCATTCCTTGGGAACCTTACCTCAAATGGGTGCGAGCTCGAGCTCAAAACCTCATGATGTCATTCACGCTGTTCTACGATAATTATGGAACTTATTGCTATAGGTGGCGTACCTATCTTTATTCTCCATCCCGACATGCCTACTGATTTTGAAGACTTGAAGAGATCCGGATTCAACTAAAGAAGAAAGGATACATTGAAGCTCGATGTTATGCGAGAAGAAGGTACTAGAGTTGACCAAGCTACTTCACGAGGCGAAACATCAGCCTACCTCGGCACCAGAGGAAGCGCCCATGGGAGACTTAGAGCTTTAGGATGTTTTATTATTTTGAACTATCTTTTGTACTTAAAAGAAAAAATAAAAGAGAACTAATAAATGTTTGTTCGTGCTTGTTTAACAAATTTAAATCTCTAAGGTCCTTGAAAACATTGCATTGCATTTGCATAAACATTGCATATCATGGCATAACATCTCATAGGTACATTGAAGATTGGTTTCTCATTTTCTCGCTATTTATTTTAGCATAAATGGCTCTTGAGCATCATCAAAGATCTTGAGCTCGAATGCTCGGTTCGAGGAGATGTTCACTAGCTTGGTCAAGGCCAAGAAGATCTGAAGAAGCTCATCAACAGAAAGAAGAGGGTCGTTGGTGTTCTCAACATGGGTAGACGTTACAAAGGTGGTCCTAAAGTGGTCAGCCGGATAGAGCTCTCAGAAGGAAGTGTCAAGACTGAGGGAAGTGTCAAGGGACATGAAGAAGACCAGCGTGAGCCTGAGAAAGAGAGAGAAGATCACTATGATAATGACCAATACTCTGATGAAGATGACAAGTAAATGCAACTTGAAGACCGTCTGAATCTGTGGAAAATCTGAAGATGTCGGGCTGAATTTTGATGATTTAGTCTTGTCCCTGGTGTGGTGATTCCTCCCAAGTTCAAAGTTCCTACTTTTGCCAAGTATGATGGCATTTCTTGTCCGAAGCTGCATTTGAAGTCCTATGTTCAGAAGATCAACCCCCACACTGATGACAGAAAGTTGTGGATGCATTATTTTCAAGAGAGTTTGTCCGGAACTCAGTTGGAGTGGTATTATCAGCTAGAGAATGATCGTATCCGTACTTGGAGTGACTTAGCAGATGCTTTCTATAGACAATATGAGTACAATGCTGAATTGACACCCACTCGCATGCAACTATAGAGCATGTCTATGGGTCGTGATGAGAAGTTCAAAGAGTATGCTCAAAAATGGAGAGATCTAGCAAGCAGAGTTCAACCACCCTTGTCCAATAGGGAGTTGGTTGATATGTTTATGGGAACACTGACAGGCCCATTCTTCAATCATCTGATTGGAAACTCTTCAGCCGGATTCACCGAGCTGATATTGACAGGAGAGCATATTGAAGCTGGTATCAAGAGCAGAAAGATTCAGGTAGAGTCATCCTCAAATGCTGCGAAGAGATCTTTTGGTGGTAAGAAAGAAGCCAATGCTGTGTATGGTCAGAAAAGCCGAGCCAAGACCGACCGTGCTCAATCTGTGGGGGAAGTTGTGATCTCAATCCTACATCAGCACAACCTCAGTGAGACAAGCGCGTAGCCAAAGCGCCACGAAGGCGGTTACAAAGATCAACATGCCATTGTCACAAGCCTTGCAACACATGTTGAAAGCGGTGATTACTTTGAAGGATCCTCCTCAGTGTCAACACTTCCTCTCAGAGATACAATCCTAATGCTAAGTGTGCTTACCATTCCAATAGCCGGGGCGACACGACAATTGTTGGGCTCGAAGAACAAAATTCAAGGATATGATTGAAGCTAAGCAGTTGAGTTTGATCCTCTGTTGAGACTCGAACATGATCAACGCTCCTATGCTAACCATGACAAAGTTCCAATGTTGTTGGTGAGGATACTTATGTTTTCAACATAGATGACTTGACCATTCCTCGATGGTATTAAGAAGAATTTGCTACAAGCCGGCGTCACCAGGATGCCCGGAGAATTGTCGTTGGTGCCCATCACACGATGGTTGTCTTGGTTGAGAAGGCGTGTTCAGCATGATGGATAACCATGAAATACTATTCTGAAACCACCTGTGGAAGTCGTGTGAAGACATGTCTAAGCGAAGATCGAAGATATGAATAAAATCGTAGAATGTGTGGGATACCTTGGGCAGCCAGTGGAAAGTTTGATTACATGGTGAAGTATCACATTCACAGGCTACAAAATTCCTATTGAAGATGTTAAGGCGACCGGATGGGGTGACGATTTCCCAGACTATCTTGATGTTAACACTATAAGTTTCCTCTGCGATTACATGCCTAGGTGGCACCTCTCATCATTACTTCTCCCGGACGGTTCCATATTCCTCGACAAAGCTATTCCTTGGAATTATGGGTGATGTTTACTATCATGGCGTCAAGCAAGACCCTCGACCATTGAAGATCTTACGATTGAAGCTACCATTCTGGCATTGACAACATCATAGGATCGAGTAAGGTGACGAGGGAAGAGTATTCTCTCAGATATCTCTCCTCCAAAGACACTGCGACTCCAGCTCGCATTCCAGCTATTCAACCAGTTCCCGAAGCTAGAGGAAAGAACCGTGACTCATCACCTCGGCCGAAGTACCAAAGGAAGTTCTTGAAGACACCTCAAACAAGAAATGGAGGAAATTCGAAGATCATCAAGAAGTGACTACAATGTTGTGGAATAGTTGGGACAGACTCCGTCCAAGATCTTCATGCTTGCTTTAACTCTTGTGCTCTGAGGCTCATGCTGAAGCTTTGGTAAAATTCCTGAAGAATGCTCACGTGCCGCAAGACACTACTCTTGATCAATTTGAAGTTTGTATTGCTAGCACTGGCGCAACAACGGCCTAGGCTTCTCGATCTTGATCGACTCTTGGGAAAGAAACACAACAAAGCCTTGCAAATCTACATTGAATGCAAGGGCATTACATATCTCATGTTTTGGTAGATACGGTTACGCTCGAATATCCTACCAAAGCTTTTGATCGACTTGATGTTGACAGATTGGTTCTGAAACCCAGTGACATAATTGTGAGATCTTTTGATGGTTCTAAGCGAACAGTACTTGGAGAGCTCACTCTGCCTGTTAAAGTCGGTTCCCGGACTTTTGACTCCACTTTCTTTGTCATGGACATCCGTCCGACACTCTTGCCTACTTGGGCGCCCTTGGATACATGGGGCGGTATTACCTCCACCTTGCATCGAAGTTGAATTACGGTGAAAGGAAGGTTGTTATAGTATGTGGTGAAGAGAATATATGGTCGGTCATCTACGGTCATTCCGATACCTCGAGGTGGAGGGTGAATTCTTGAGACTCCACTGTCAAGCTTTTAAACAATCCCAGTCATGCTGTGACTCTCCCGTCACTCTGAAGTTACACAAGTTCCGCCTAGGATGGCAAAGATGCTCAAGCTGCGGTTGAAGAAGGAGGTAGTACTATTTGGGGTCAGCATCCTGATCTTCCTTTCAAATCTGACAAGAATGGTTTAGGCTTCACCATCAAGGTCGGAGGATGATACGCCGCGAGCGTGCCGGCCAACTTCCTTTCCGCATGGCAGAATGGAATCCATGCTATAGAAGCAGCGACAACGACTTGACATCGCAGTGGATCTTCCAACTCGACAACGGACTCGCAATTGGAAGGCGAGGCGTCATACCAATCTCCTTTAGGCGGGAGTAATTGCCTTTGTTTTGTTTTGCTTTTATTATTTTCTATGTTTTGAACAATAAACTCTAAAGCCTAGTGCCTTGCCGGGCATCATGGCTCGTTGTGAGGTTATTATCATCATTTGCATATTTTCATTCAATAAAATCGTTGGACTTTTGCATTTAATTGTTGCTTTCTTTCTTTACTTTATCACCCCTTCAAAAGCTATGTGTTTCTTACACACCCGTGATACTGCGAATCACTCGAATCTCGTTGATAAGACTATGCTATTGCTAAATATGACTTGATAATCCGATCTACCAAGCCGAAGGCGAAAGTGAGGAAGATTGTGAAGTGCGGAGAACTTGTCGGGCTGCTACAGAAGGCGAGTTATCTGACCACACGAAGAGCAAGTTGAGGTTGTGAATTTGGTGCTTGATGAAGGCAGAAAGAGATCAAGATAGGAGGCGGGTCTTGAGCGATGTAAGGAGAGATTGATTCGAGATGCTACGAGACTATATTGAGGTTTTGCTTGGTCATACGAAGACATGCCAGTTTGGACATTGATATTGTGGTACAGATTGCCGACAAAGAAGGTTTCTCCTGAAGCGAGAAGGTTCGTCGCATGCGTCCGAGATGTCGGAGAAAATCAAAGCCGAAGTTGAAGCGGTTCAACGTCGGTTTCTTAGCTGTACTTCTTATCCATAATGGGTTGCTAATGTGGTGCTGTGCCCAGAAGGATGGCAAAGTGCGAATGTGTGTGGATTACGAGATCGAACAAAGCAAGTCAGAAGGCGATTTTCCACTTCCTCATATTGATGTTACGGTTGACAACACCGCTCGGCATAAGGTTTTCTCCTTCATGGATGGTTTCTCGGTTACAATCGGATCAAAATGGCTCAGGAAGACATGGAAGACTACTTTCGTTACGGTGGGGCACTACGCTACAAGGTTATGCCGTTCGGCTGAAAGCAGGCGCCACTTATCGATGCTATGGTGATGTTATTTCATGACATGATTCATCACGAGATAGAGGTCTCGTCGACAACATGATAGCTCGATCCGCGGCGAAGAAGAACATCTTGATCATCTCGGAAACTATTTGATAGGTTAAAGAAGTACAGTTGAGACTTAACCCAACAAGTGCACCTTTGGAGTCGGATCCGGTAAACTCTTAGGGTTTGTTGTCGATAGTAAAGGTATTGAGGTTGACCGTAAGGTTAAAGCTATTCAGAGATGCCGCACCCGCACCGAGAAGGAAGTTAGAGGTTTCTTGGGCGATTAAACTACATTGCAGATTCATTGCACACTAGCGCTACTTGTGAGCCAATCTTCAAGTTACTTAAGAAAGATCAAGTAGTGGAATGGAGCGCGATTTCGGATCGCTTTTGCAAAATCAGGAGTACCTACAAAATCCTATCCACGATGTCACCCTTGAAGAAGACCTCTTATCATGTACTTGATAGTGTTAGAGAACTCAATGGGGTGTGTGTTGGGGCAACATGGCTGCAGTCGAAAAGAGTATGCAATATACTACCTTAGCAAAAGTTTACCGATGTGAAACAAGATACTCACACTCGAGAAAACTTCCAGGCTTGCTTGCTCCGACTAAGGCGATATATGTTGACTCACACTACCTTGTTGATTTCCAAGATGGATCCAATAAAATACATATTTGAAAACCAGCTCTCTCGGAAGAATAGCAAGATGACAAATGATCTTGATACGGCATCCAGTATACTTCTCGAGCGATCAAAGGAAGTGTAATGGCCGATCATTTGGCTCATCAAGCCATAGATGACTATCGGTCTATGCAGTTCAAATTTCAGATGAAGATGTTTTGTTAGTTCTTGATTGCGAAGAGCCGAGGACCGAGACGAAGGATCACGAACAAGGATCGATGGACCATGGTCTTTGATGGAGCCTCGAACACACTTGGCAATGGCATTGGCGCCATCATTACATCCCTACGGTGGACATCGCCTTTCACTTGTGATTATGTTTGATTGCACTAATAACATGGCGAATCTGAAGTGTGCATCATGGGTATCAAAGCTATTGACTTAGAATCAAGTTCTTACAGTGTGTAGGAGACTCAGCTTTAGTGATCGGTCAGTTAAGGCGAGTGGGATACGAAGCATCCGAATCTCATTCCGTATCGAGAGCATGTTTTGAGTTTGATCCCCTACTTCGAAGAAATCACTTTCAATCACATTCCACGAGAAGAGAATCAGTTGGCAGACGCATTGGCTACTATGTCGTCTATGTTCAAGGTCAGATGGGACAACGAGGCTCCCCAGATCATCATTGAGAAGTTTGATGAACCAGCATATTATTATGAGCTTGATACAGAAGTGAAACCTTGGTACTATGACGTGAAGAGGTATCTTGGTACTGTCAACGATAAGAAGTTTTTGAGAAGGTTCGCATCCAAATTCTTTCTCAGCAACGGCATCTTATACAAGCGCAACCACGACTTGTGCTTACCATTGTGTTGACGACATGGAGCGTATCATGGAAGAATTACGAGCGCGTTTGGTACCCTCCGTGGTCATACAATGGCTAAGAAGATTTTGAGAATAGGTTACTATTGGTCCACCATGGGCTGATTGTCACCGCTATACTCGGTCTTGTCACAAATGCGGTTATGCGGACAAAGTGCACGTACCTCGGGTACCATTGGATATTCTAACCTCTCCTTGGCCTTTCGATGTGGGGCATTGACATGATCGGAGAAATCAAGCCCGACTTCAATGGACATCGTTTCATCCTTGTGGCAATTGACTATTTCACCAAGTGGTTAGAAGCGACCTAGTTCGCATGTTACAAGAATGTTGTGGCTCGATTCATCAAGCATAATCTTATCTGTCGATGGCACTCCCGAAAAGTTATCACGGAATAATGGCTCTAACCTCAACAACAAGATGATCACCGAACTCGCATGCGATTCAAGATCAACATCACAATTCTTCTCCATATCGGCCTAAGATGAATGGCGCGATGGAAGCGCCAACAAGAACATTAAAGAGATTATCTGAGATAGCGGTGACTTACAAAGATTGGCATGAGATGTTTCCATTTCTCTTCATGGTTATCGCTTTCTGATCTTGACATCAGGGGCAACCCCCTTCTCTCTTATATGCGGTATGGAAGCGATCTACGGTCGAGTTGAATACCCTCAACGAGTCCTCGGGGCAGAGTTAAGCAAAGGCGATTGGATCCAACTCTCCTTGATCAGATCAACTTGATTGATGAGAAAGCGACTAGCATCCATCTTCCATGGACAAATCTATCAAAGCGAATGATCAGGCATTCAACAAAGTCAAGCACCGAGTCTACCAAGTCGGTGATCTGTGATCAAGCGCATCATTCTTCGCAGGTGATCCCGGGGCAAAGGACTCCCACCTACGAGGGACCTTTTGTAGTCAATAGTATTTTCTGGCGGAGCTATGATGTTAGCACCATGGATGATAAAGACTTCCCACCTTGAATGCAGGCATAGTAAAAAATACGCATAAAAGAGACCGCTGGTCGTGGCCTAGGCAAAATAAGGGCATCTTGGAGAACCAAAAGGTTCGGGCAAAAGTTAAGGATATATACAAAACATATGTACCTCGGCAGTCAAAAAACCGCAAAGGCGGCTTGGGCAAAAAGGTATCCGTGGTGAGAAACCGAAAGGCGGTCTAGGCAAAGTTAGGGATTGGCGTGTAGCTATGTCTCATCCAGATCATCTATCTACAGACTACTCAAGATTCAAGGCGAAGATCGTCTCTCACTTTCTCGTGACGAGGAGATGAGAAGTGAAATATATAGAGTACTAGCATAGTTGGAACTTAAAGATTGTTTCCGCATAGGTTTTACCTTTCTTGTGTACAAATTACTTGGCCATCGCCACATTTCAAATAAATACAAGTTCTTTCTCTTTACAATTTTGCTATTATTGTTTATTTGCATAAGGTCCAACGTTTACTTTGAATGATTATATGCATTTGACAATAAAATGCATTTACCAACGTGCAAAGAGTAGCGTCAAAGTAATTACTACGAGCTCTAGGAATTGAGATGGCGACTAAAGTCACCAATATGTTCCCCTGCAAGTACAACCCCAGAGATGTCACTCGTGTAGAAAATTTCCCCAGCAGATTTCCAAGCGATGTGATTCTTCACTAGCGGAGTATCTGAGTGAAATATCTCTTGCCAATTATCACCTCCCTATCGACAATATCGGACTTGAAACTTGGTCGGATAGTGGTGCATCAGATCATCTTTATTCCCAGACCGGAGGTTTCGGCGGGCTCCCGGAGGATCTATCGCAATATCGATCGCGCCTCCTAATTTTCCCAGTGAGGTCTAGGCACGAGGTCCTCGGTGGGCGCGTCTCTCGATCTCTACAGCCCTCGGCAATATCGAGCTCAAGACTTGGTCGGATAGTGCATCGGAGGAATCGAGGTTTATTTTCTTCTCGGAGTTTCCATCGTTTCATCCCCAAGCGAGTCGGGAATCCTCGAGGGAGCATCCATCTTCTTCAAGATGGATATGTTTTGAAATACCACAACATCCATCATTCATGCATTATTCATAAAAGTCATAATTTTAGCATATGACATTCATATACATTGTCATACACCATAATCTGCATAAGACTAACAATATTCTATCAAAGTTTCTTTTGTTTCCAGCAGTGAAAATCATAAAGCAGTCCGGGATTAATGCGAAGCAGACGGAAAACTATAAAGCGACCGCCTAGTTGTCCTCGACAAGCTGGTCCGATTAATGCGAGCGGAGGAAAACTATCGACGACCGCCCTAGTTGTCCTCCGACAATTGGTCGGGATTAATGCGGCAGACGGAAAACTATCGAATGACCACCCTAGTTGTACTCCGACCGCGGATCCGAGATTAATACGAGCGGGGCGGAAAACTATCTGAGCGATCACGAGTTATCCTCCGATAGCGAGCCGGATCAATACAGAAGCACAACGAAGCTATCCACATTTGCCAACTACTATCCCTCGGAAATCAAGGCGAAGATTTATTCGACTCTCTCTTATTATCGGTGACTACTACATAGTCTAGCGTCGACTCATTGCCTGGATGGCATCTTAAGCCCATCTCGACTACTGTCAACATTTCTCCACCAGAGTCACGCATATTTGGTTAAAACCAATACAAACCAATAACTTCATTCAAAGATGAGCACGAAGTCTAACGTCGACTCCCTCCGGATGGCATCTTAAGCCCATCTCCACCTCCGCCCCTTTCGGAGACATTACGGAGCCTAATTATGCGGCTCACTCCCCGCATCGATCTTTTGAGGATGGCATCTTAAGCCCATCTCCGCGGTTCTCCTATTAGGACAAAATCTCGAGTCTAGCGTCGACTCATTCCCGGTAGTCTCAACTTCTCCAAATGGCATATGTAAGCCCGTTCCGCTGTGACGGGTGCAAATTTTCAAGTGTACTCGAGTGTTCAATCATCTACCTCCGGTCACGAAGGCAAGCATGCCAATCTAACCCTTCAGTGCAAGAAGATTAAGCGAGGGAAGTTGTCATACAGCAAAAATTTTCCCTCGATTCCTCAAGACATTTCATACATCTACACTCGAGAGATCCTCGAGGTTGATCGGACAAACCCTCTCTGGACAATCAACCCAAACTAGGGTTTGGTAATTCTCAGATCCAGATGGACTTCAACATCTCTAATGTTCATCATGCCTCCTCATATGCTTCAAAATTCTCCATGTCAAGTTTCAAACCTTACAAGTCAAATTTCCTCGGAACAATTGCTCGGATGGTTGATCAGTTGTATTGGACAAAAGTCAACTGTGGTCAACATGCGATCAAACTTCCTGATTTTGGTCAACATCCTCATTTGAAGTCACATTCCTCATTTGATCAAGAGTTGATCGTTATTCATCAAGGAAACTCAAGATTTGCACAAAAGTCAAACTTTCCAAATTAGGGTTTTCGTTGAAAGTCAAGCTGAAATTTGATGGAGCATAACTTCTTCATACTTTCGAAATTTTTCACCACCTCTCATTTGAAGGAAATTCAATTCTACAACTTCATGTCTCACAGAATGTTCACAAAATGCTTCATTTGGAAGGTATGGGTCAAAACATTCGAGGTCCTTTTCAAAGTCAACAAAAAGTCAACTTTTTGTTTTGAAGATTTATTGAGCATGGAAACTCAAATTGAGATGAAACCAAAGAGGTTGTTTAGAGGACACCTAGATCTTTCTAAAAAGTTCAAGAACACTCAAAAATGTGGAAAATTGAGCAAAATATACCTAGTACAAGTTGGGCATTTTTGGAAAATTGCACAAGAGATATTGTCAAAATCAATTTTCCAAATGGGCCTATAATTTTATGATCAAACTTGTTCATAATATGTTGTGGCCTATTGATTCTTTCCATGACCATTCTATTTTTTTTTGATTTATTTTTGAATTTAAAAGCATTAAATTCAAATTTAAATTAAATAAAATATAAAACAAGATATATTTTCAAATGGATTGGATTTTTATCAAACTTGAGGTCCAAGATAGCCCACAAGACTTGCCAAATTCGTGCTAGCTTGCATATGGAAGAAAATCAAATTTTCAAAGATTTTATTTTATTTGAAGGAAATTATTTTGCATTCAAGAGGAGATCTTTTTCATTCTTTTGCCCTCATCTCAACTCTATAAATACCCGACTCATTGCTAAGAACAAGGAATGAAACCTAGCCCCTACAACATTATTTTGCTCAAAATTTTCACAAAGTTGTGAAATTTGAATTTCAATTGCAGCCACTTTCGGCCTCTCTCAATCACTCCATTGTGTTCCTAGGGTAAGTTTGAGTAAGTATACATCAAAGCCATGGCCAAAGGCTGCTGAATCCAGGCCATACACATTCATACATATTCATATTTTCTTGAATTTGCATTTTTATTATCTGTGCATTCTAATGAAACTAACCACTCTAATGTGTTCATGAGGTTCCATATGAAGATCCCAGGTCATCGTTCTCCAGCTTGAGCGTCGAAACCGATTTGCCATACTTATGGTTTGTAGGGCTATTAGCTTGAATCTCTAATGCGGGCGATTCGGGAAAGCGAGCACCACCATTGGATTCGAGACCCGATTTGGGGGTAGCCTTAACCTCATTATTGATCTTCGTAGTTTTGAGGTTTAGTTTTTGCCTCACGAAGGAAGACGGGCTAGGGCTCGGCGTCGTTGAGCGTGTTGACTCCGGCTTGGCTCGCATAAGCAAGTCGCATCCTCTGATTCGTCCATTCATAAGTGGCTGGGGTCCGCAGCGTGTTGGCTAGGCTTGGAGTTATAATCGGGACACGTTTACATACTTAATCACTTGTTTCCAGTTCAAACACAAAAGCACTTTGGTTTGAGTGGTAAAGGCATGTGGATGTGAAGATTCTCTCAATGGTCACCGATTCGATCCCTGCAAGACCATATTATATTTTACTCTTTTGCAAACTAACTTATATTTTTATATTTCTTTAATATTTTCATGCATTTAATTTATCTTAAAATATTTTATCATGCATCTAAAAAACACCAAAAATATTTATTTTGCATAATCATCAGAAAAATACTTTAATTTTTTTAAAATTAAAATTATTATTTTTCCATGCATATTAATTTAATTACTAATTAATCATTTAAATGACTTTTAATTGTTTTTTAAATTATCAAATCGATTCAGAAAATTACCAAAAATTTATCTTATCATATTAATGTCATTACTAACATAAAACCTTTTTCCTCATTCAAAAATATTTGTTTTTACTAACATTTTCCTCTTATGCAATTTTCTAAATATTTGGAATTTTGTATACATTCACAGGTTATACCATTTTGGACGATTTTCTCGCTTTTCTTTTCAATTATGTAATTGCCTATGGGATGTAATAGTTTAATTAGGACTTTTACTTTCACTCTTATTATGTAGCGCCAAAACCATGTAATGGAGTGGGACATTTACTTTAAGCTACTTTCCATGATTTACTTTCGCACTATATTTGCTAGTAATTAGGGTGTATGGCAAGATAAAATTGGACATAGATCACTCATAATTTCAAGATAAAATATCGAATTTGACACACTCTTTTCACACTGCACCCCAGAGGGTAATCTCTCGTTGCCTTACGAATTCAAATGGTCGAGTCCCTCGAGCGTAGGGTATTCTAGCACCGTTGCCTTCAAAACAAATCATCATAGTCCCTTCGATACAAAGATCATTGACCACGATGTAGCCTACGAATACATGATCTTGACCCTCGATTATAAGCCTCGAAAATGATGATAGTCCCTTGAATGTCTAGGATACTTCCTGCAAGTTACTTTCTATGACCATCCGATGTCCTTTGAATGTCGCTTACATCCAACGAATGGGGTTACCTACCAACTAATGGTATGGATAACACTATTCTAAGGAAATAAAATAACACGAAAGCGACCATTCAGGTAGGTAATAAGACTTTTAGTTGCTTGCTCTATCAAAATACTTTTCACACCACGCTTTTGTCAAAGTTCAAACTCTTTTCAAGCGAAACATTCCGAACACTTTGTATATATTCACATGAATCATTACAAAGTCAAAATACCTTTTCAAAACATTTTGTCAAACACACATAAAGCAATTTTAAAAATGAGCTAGAAGCAACTAAGAGCCCGTGAATAACTACGGATGGAAGGGGTGCTAATACCTTCCTTTTCACCAACTTCTCCCTTAATCTAACGAAGGTCTTTTTACATGCTTTACCTTCCTTAATTGGATAAAGAAAAGTCGGTGGCGACTCTTGCTATCGCATATTTGCGATACAAAATCTCAAGTCGAGTTCACAGTAATACGGATAGGAACAAAACCCTAGTTGTGGGTTGATTGCTTAGGATAGGGTTTGTTTGAATAACCCATGAGGAATTCTTGAGTATGGTGATGGGTATTGACTTGAAAATAAGAAGGAAATTTTGGGGTATAACAAGCGAGGTTCCATAAATCTAGTTCCTTTGATCGGAAGGATCTTCGGAGACTAGCTCACTTATATGCATAAAAGTGCGATGGAGAAACCTTTATGAGTTCTTTTCAAAACATGGAGCTCAACCTCTATACTCATAACCCTTGGTCGAAATAAACTGACATATAAGTAGATAACTTTGTTGATCGTGTATTGATCAACTAGCACAAATGTTCATATCAGGAGTAGGTTCAAAGCAGAAATGTTACAACACTTTTGTTCAACACCCAAACATCGGCTCTTCAGCTGGTAGCTACCTGCTGAAGTAATGTTCTAACATCCCATAGAACATCAATTCCATCTTCTTGGAACACCCATCCTTGGCGGAGTCTTCAAGGTTTTCACACAATATGTAGATGTATATGAGGATCATTGATCAATTGATTCTCATCAATTTCATTAATGAATGTCTTTGTAAGAGTAGACTTGAGGAAGATCTCAAGTATCTTTGACACTTTGATACTGTTGGAAATATCGACATATATTTTGTTGAGAAAACAACCTTAGTATCCTAACCATACTTTAAGGGTTATATCAAAATTCATGTAGCGGAATACACCACCTCAGCGATTATTCATAAATAATACTTACCACAATCCAAGCATAAGCATGGTAACAGCATTGAAAATAAATCAACCCTACATACAATAGCTTCTCACCAAGCTATAGGCTGAAAGGTAACAAATGAAATAATACCATAACAGGAAGATGGTTTACCACAAATAAGCTTTATATCAATCAAGGTCTTCCTCTCCGCATGAAGGCTTTGATATTAACATTCTTTTTTCTAGTTTCATCTTCTTCTTTCTGAAGGTACAAGAGTTGATTACAGTGGGGTTGTCTTCAATATACTCAGGTCTTCCATATATAGGTCCATCATCCACTTGAGGACCATAGAAATACAATATGAATCAGCCTTGTTCAATCAATTCTTGGGTATAAACCTTCACCTTGCATATAAACCATAAAGTATCTTCCACAGGATCTCACCGAGCGAACATGATACTGCTGTGCCAATTGAAATTCTCGTACAGGATCTCGAATGTCTTATAAGTATGTCGATACATCAGTGCGACATTAAACATACATACAGGTAAAGGTTACGGTCTTTGAAACATAAATAACACAATAGGATTGCTAACCCGAGTTTGGTGCTACACCTATATCGGAGGCTTCAAGCTAGAGATAAAATCCACTATTAGCGATATTAATTGAGCTAAACTATCCGTTTACAACTCCTCATAATCACTACCAAATGAATTTCTACCTAAGAACCTCCTAAATATAGAACCCTCTCGGTCCCCTCAATCACATCGATGACAATAACAATAACATAAACTTAGGACACCCTTCAAACACACATAATCGGAAGATACATACATCAAACTACCTAAGACTTAAAGCAATATGCTTCAACTTAAAACACACCTTGGAGTTTCTTCGACTTCCTCCAGAACAATAACTCAACTCATTGCTTCACGACAGTGAGAACAACTTTCCTCTATCCTCCTGGGCTTTGAGGTAAAACTTAGTGACCATCCCATAGTCAGATTGGTTCACTGCTGCTAACCTAACGATTACATCCTTACCAAATTTGGCTAGCTTTGCTAAACTAGGTTACAAATCCTTATTTACAACTGTACCCAAACTAGACTCGGGCCTTCAAAAACAACATATCATTTGTAACAAACTACTGAGAAAACTTCGCTACAAGCAAGGTCTTCAATCCTTAGTTTCCTTATTTTTTCCTTAGCTTGATTCAATCTTACGGACCTTCACATGCATTCAACTTCTCATACATAGGTTGCATATTCCTTGAATATTACATAATTTAAAATAAAAGCTGGAACTTATTTACCGATTCGTTGGTCGTGATGCTAAATGCAGATTTCACAACATCTTCTTGACATGTTGTTCAGGTTGTTGAATAAGTTCAACCACGACATGTATAACCGGTAGTGTACACACTAGGATGTCAAGAAATCTTCACTACGAAGCATGGCCAGATCTGTCATGGCGATGGTTGTGACTTCTTGTTCAACATCGATTCGAGAAAGATGTTAGAGCGTCTTCCTTAACATTAGCTGCATCCATTTCTTAGCGACATGACAAATCTTTTTTCACAACATTATCTCACAATATTAGCTCCACCTGATAGCATAATATTCCTAGAGTAATACGAATAATTAAAATCATAAGCAGGACCAAAGTTCATGTTGTCACGAGCATGATGTTGGATGGCTCTTCATAAGACACGTTGTCCGATATGTTCTTCAATCACTATAAAACAACATCTAGAACTTCCTTTTTAACATGTTTGAGCCATATTAGTTTTACCAAACATAATGCCAATCATAAAGTTATAAATTAACACTTCAAATGATTCTTATTAATTATATGAGTTCATTCGATTATTTCAAAATGTATTATGCTTTTCATATTTTCAATTAAGTTTTCTTAAGTTCCTTGAATAAATTAACAAAACAAATCATGTGCATAGCATATCATGGATCATAACACACATATTCTTGCATTTTCATACTCTGTAATGTGTCTTATCCATTTCTATACTTTGTTTAGTGCAAAATTATCGCATCGATATAACACTAAGCCAATTCCAAGAAGAAGATGGAAAATATTGAACAAGAGAATCACTATCTACGTGAAGAGGTGACTTTATTGAGGACTAGCATGTCCATCTTTACCTTTGGTAGAATCGTTGGTGGCTTCTACTCAGAATCATTACCACGTCCTCCTCCTCCTTCTCCTTGTCATTCAACCTCAACGGACCACCATTGCTTGGAGTGTGAATATGCCTATTTCTACCACAGTGGTTGTTTCTCTGCTCAGCATCGTTTGCCTTGTGGTTATCCATGGGGAATGCGAGAATTTTGTGCACAGAGGCTATATAACCCTCTTGCTCAAGTTGCTCATTTGGTCCAACCTAGTATTGTTTACGCACCTCCTATGGTGCATACTACTCTTATTTTCAACAACGAGGTTAACCACCTCCTCCACCTCCAGTGAAAGTGTGGACTTCTATGATAGAATGGATGAGTTCTAGAAATAGTTTAATGAGATGCAAATAGAGTTGAAAACTATTAAAAGGAAAAAATTATTTGGTCGAGGTGTCAATGATCTTTGCTTGGTTCGAATATGAAGGTACCGCTAAGTTCAAAGTTAAGATTTTGAGAAGTATAGGAAACTTTTTCCTACGTGATCACCAGTAATGTATTAGAAATAATATCAACTCACACCAAAGATCGAGTTTAACATCCACTTCTTTCAAGATAATTTGATTTAATTGCACTTAGGGTTGTATATGAATCAGAGACAACAACAATATCCATACATTCAATAATTTAAGCGAGGCTTTTGTGAATCAATAAAATTACAACATATTCCACGGACACGGTGACTAACTGTTGAGAGCCATGACTCAAAAGGACAAAGAGTCATTCAAAGAGTAGGTGTAGCGTTGGCGTGAACTTCTTTGCTGATTATTGCTCAATGGGAGGCAAGAAATGACTAAGGTGTTTTGAAGACTCTTGGTTCATTTTACTATGATAAGATGGTAGCTAGTGCAACAAGTCACTTTGTTGAAATGGTGGATAAGGAGTCCATTTAGAAGAGAATTAAGGAAGGATGATTGACAGGGCAAAAGGATCGATTAGACGAAGAAGCAATCCTTTGATTTCTCAAGGAAGAAAGAAGGAGGTGCTAATCTTTGTTATCGGAGAAAAACGATACCTCGAAGGCGTCCTTAGAATCAACAATATGTTGTGGTTGTCACTCTAGTTGTTATCGTTACTCCAACTAGAGTCATTATCGAAAGCACCTCGACATGGGAAAGGACCAAAATAGAACCATTTGATCATATCCAATGACTTATCTGATTATTTCAACGTTGATTCGAAAACACTGGTATAGCCTAGATCTCCTTCTATATTCCAAACCATTGCC